>RJWM01021362.1:0-35452 GCA_004363535.1 Dasyprocta punctata | reverse complement strand
GTGGCACTGGGGTTCAAACTCACAGCCTCACATCTGCCAGACAGGTGCTTAAGCCACTGAGCCAAACTCCCAGCCCTAGTTTTTGAGGCAGGGTCGCACTATGTAGCTCAGGCCAGCCTTACACTTGCATTGTAGCCCAAGCCAGCCTCAAACTCACAACGCTCCTCCTACCTCAGCCTCCCGAGTGCTGGGATTAAAGGAATGCGCCACCACACCGGGCTTTCATGTCCATTAATAATTGTTTTATATAACTGGGTGCACTGGTATTCATTGCATATATATTTATGATTGTTATCTCTTCCTCTTGGATTGTTCTGTTTACCAAGATATAGTGACCTTCTTTGTCTCTCTTAATCAGTCTTAGCTTAAAATTAACTTTGTCTGCAAATAGAATAGCTACCCCTGCTTTTTTCTGGACTCCAGTTGCATGGAGTATTGTTTTCCATCTTTTGACTTTCAGTCTATGGATATCTTTTTTAATTAAATATGTTTCTTGTATACAGCATATTGTTGAATCTTGCTTCTTGATCCATTCTGCCAGTCTATGTCTTTTGACTGGTGAATTGAGACCATTAACATTGATGGTTAAAACTGATAAGTGTTGACTTATCCTTATCATGTTGCTTTCTATTATTGACTCCCCCCCTTTTTTTCTTCCCTCTAATTGTTTGCTTTTCCTGGTGGATTCCTTCTGTTAGGGTTCATGGAGCTGTAGTATTTATCACCTCTTTCTAATATGTCCTTCAAAACATTTTGGAGTGCTGGTTTAGTGGTCACGAATTTACTCAAATGTTCCTTATCATGAAAGTATTTCATTTCTCTCTCTAGTCTGAAAGATAGTTTTGTGGGATACATCAATCTGGGTTGAAAGTTGTTTTCTTTTAGAATTTGAAGTACTTCATTCCAAACTCTCCTTGACTTGAGAGTTTGTGCTGAGAAGTCCATTGTGATTCTGATGAGCTTTCCTTTATAGGTGATTTGTTTCTTTTCCCTAACAGCTTTTAAAATTTTATTCTTGTGTTGAATTTCTGGAATCTTGACTATGATGTGCCTGGAAGTAGATTTTTTTTATCATTGCTAATTGGAGTTCTATATGCCTCACTTATTTGTATGTCAAATTCTCTTTCTCTACCAGGAAAGTTTTCTGACATGATGTCTGTAAGGATGCTTTTAATGTCATTTATAGTATCTCCTGCTTGTGTGTTGACTCCAATTAATCTTAAGTTATTTTTCTTGTCTCATCAAGCAGCTGCTGGATTGATTTCTCATGTTCCCTTGCTAGTTTTGAGAAATCCTTCTTTTCCTGGTCACTAACTGCAAGCCTGTCTTCAATATCTGAGATCCTGTCCTCACATTGGTCTAATCTGCTTCGAATACTTTCGGTGGAGTTTCTATTCTCCTGGATATCTGCTTGAATCTGCTTTATGGAATCCATTTGCTTCCTGTGTTGTACTTCTATTATTTGCTTAAGCTCATTTATTTTTTTGTCTGTATCTGCTCTAATCTCACTAAACATGGTATGTATTTTGGTAATCTCTGTGGTTATTTGAGAGATTATTTCTGATTTCATTTTTTCCAAAATCTCATTCAATTGCTTTGTTACTGCTTTGGAAAAACCTGGTGGGGGGCTTTCAGATTTTCCAGCCTCATTGCCCCCTGGGTTTGCTTTTGGGGAACTGAGTGTCTGAGGATGTGACCTGTTTAAGTGTCTTCTCATTTCTTTTCTTTTTTAGTTTAATTCCTAAAGTGATACCTGTTAGTTGCCTGCAGTAGGTTACTTTAATGGTGGTATTAAGGACTACCAGGTGATAAGCACTTTCTGGAGATACCTTCCAGGTGTAGCTGGTTCCTGGGCTCCAAGTCTATTGGAAAGTCCCATCTCTTTAGTTTGTCAGAGATGAGAAACCACTGCTCACCTAGCCCAGACCCTGGTTCCTTGGCACTGTGCCTCCGCTCTCTCTGTGACCCCAAGTCAGTCTCAGTCCTAGACCATCAGGGCCAACAGCTATCTAGATCAGTCAAGTTAATTCTGGCTGCAGTAGCACCCACAGCACCAAATACAGTCAACAAAACAGTAAACCGAGCCAACACCTGATCTACAATCCCCAACCATATAAACTAAATTTGCAACCATACATCAGAATACAGAACAGTCACATACAGTACATAGGTTCACAGAATGTCAACTCTGTCCCCAAGGGTCAGAACCCAAAATAAATTTAACAGAATGCAGAGTGGTGAAAAAAGAGAAAGAGACTGTAAGTAGGTTGGAGGGCAAAGATGGGTCCCACCAACTTAGGGCAATTGCTGCAGAGAACTGAGGAAAAAAAGAGAGCCAGAAGAAAAAGAAGGAAAGAAAGAAAGAAAAAAAGAAAAAAAAAGTCCACTTCCAGGGTTCTCTCTGGATTCACTGGTAAACAGCCTGTGGAGACAACAACCCAAATTGTGACATTGTATCCCCATAAGCCAGCAACTGTTTGTGTATGAAGTAGTAGACAACCTTAGCAGGCCTGCCCTGAGACTAGCCTCCTTGGGCTTGCAGCAAACCAAGCAGTCTCCACGGGTCTGCACCCAGCTAGGAGCCACTGGGGGAAGCTGAGAACAGTTTTAGCCCCAGACTTATCTGGCCAGGCTCCAGAATGGCTCCTGACAAATCGCTCTCTCCTGCAGGAGGACCAAGCCCTCCACACTCACCACCAGCCAGCACAGTCCTCCACACCCACTGCTGTCCTCCACCAATGAATGGCTCCGCAGAGACCCCAGGGTCGCCAGCCACTGCCAATACCATGACTGTGTGCCACTGGGCTCTGACAGCTCCCCTCACACAGTGAGTCCACCTCTGGGCTCCAACAGCTCCACTCACACAGCGAGTCTGGCTCTGGGCGAAGGCACCACCAGCTACCGTCTTCTTCTTCGTTGGATTTTTCCTTTTCACTCTCTCTGTGGGGTTCAATTCAGAATTCAGGCTCTTCCTGGGTCCAAGGAATCCATCTTCCTCCTTTTTGTCTTCCTCAAGATGGTGTATTCCCACGTCTAGAGGGTGTCTCTTAGAGAGGCTGTTTTCCCTGTATCCTACTACTCTGCCATCTTCCTGGGAGCCCCATAACTGTCTTCTGTAGTGGCTTTTAATATTCTATTCTTATGCTGAATTTCTGGGATCTTAATTATTATATATCAAGGTATGTATTTATTTCAGTTATGGCTAATTGGAGTTTTGTATGCCTCACTCATCTGAATGTTAGGTTCTTTTCCCATGTTTTGGAAATTTTCTGCTATTGCATCTGCAGATAGTCTTTTTATGTCATTTGTGTTGTCTCCTTCATTTTTGTTGACACCTACCAGCCTTCTTTGTCTCTCTTTGCATCATGTTGCAGCTGTTGAACTGTTATTTCTTGATTCCTTGTAATTTTTAAGAGATGTTTCCTTTCCTGATCATTAGCCACAATCATGTCTTTGAGATCTGACAGTCTATCTTCAGTTTAATTCACGTGGTTTTGCCAGCTTTCTATGGAATTTTTGATTTCCTGAATATCTCCTTGAATCTCTTCATGTATTCTAATTTTTTCTGTATTGTTCACTCAAGGTTTCCATCACTTTCCTATGCTCCTCTGATTTTCTTAATCTATGTCTTCTTTGAATATATTCACCAATTCTTTCACTGTGTTTATCATTTCTGTTTTCACCCGAGCAATTAATCGGATCTGATTTCCTTTAAAGTTTCCTGGAATTGTTTCTTTACTTCCCTTGCTATCATTTCAGAGATTTCAGCTGCATGATTTCCAAATTCATTCATGTCAATGTCTCCTGGAATTGATCTGAATGGGCTGGAAGTTTGAGATTGCATTTTGTTCTCTCATTTTGGCATTTTCCTGTGTTCCTCAGAATCAGCCAGATGCCAAGTCCTAGTTGCTTCCTGTTCTGGTGGGATGTCCAGCAGTGGGCCTCACTGAGGGTTGCTATTGGATCCAGGTTGCTGGGCACAGATAACCAGCTCCCATGGGCTATATTGAGAGTTCCTGGATGACTGCTGGTTGCTGAGTGCTGGTTTCCAGTCCCTGTGGGCCTCAGAGATGGTTCCCAGGTGTGGATGGGTCTTTGGGCACAGACCTCCAATCCTAGCAGGCCACACCTAGGGTTCTCAGATGCCTGCAAGTCACTGGGCACAGCTTCCCAGTCCCAGCAAGCCTCACCAAGAGTTCCTAGGTGTGGGTGAAGCACTTGGTACAGCTTCAAAGTACTTGCAGGACTTACCAAGTGTTCCTAGATGATTGTGAGTCTCTGGGCATAGACTTCCAGTCCCTACAGGCCTCAGAGATGATGTCCAGGTGTGGGCAGGCCCCTAGGTATAGCTTCCCAGTCCCTGAGAGCCTCAGCAAGGGCTCTGGATGACTACAGGTCCCTGGTACAGATTTTCAGTCCCTGCAGTCCTGAGAGATGGTATTCAGGTGTGGGTGGGCCCCTAGGTTCAGCTTACCAGTCCCCAAGAGCCTGACCAAGGGTTTCCAGTGTGATCACCTTTATTTCTCTCTAGAATATCCTTTGGCACTCTTTGTAGAGTTGGTTAGGTGGTCATGAATTCCTTTGATTGTTCTTTGCCATGGAAGTATCTTATTTCTCCATTAATTTTGAAAGATAGTTTTGCAGGATACATCAGTCTGGGTTGGAAGCTGTTTTCTTTCAGGATTTGAAATATTTCATTCCAACATTTTTTTGACTTGATGGTTTGTTTTGAGAAGTCTGTCATGATTCCGATGGGTTATCCTTTATAGGTGATCTGTTTCTTTCCTCTCAAAGCCTTTAATATTCTGTTCTTGTGCTGAATTTCTGGGAACTTGATTATTATATGCCTGGATGTAGATTTATTTTGGTTATGCCTATTTCAAGTTCTATATGCCTCACTTGTCTGTATCTGTATGTCAGGTTCTTTTCCCATGCTTGGGAAGTTTTCTGCTATTAGTTCTGTAAATAGTCTTTTTATGTCATTTGTGTTGACCCCTGCTTTTTCACTAGCACTTATCAATTTTATTTATTTATTTATTTATTTATTTGCAGCACCAGGGATTGAACTCACAACCTCGCACCTGCCAGGGCAGGTGCTTAAGCCACTGAGCCAAACACCCGGCCCTACTTTTTTGAGGCAGGGTCGCACTATGTAGCTTAGGCTGGTCTTGCACTCACGTTATAGCCCAAGCTGGCCTCGAACTCACAATGCTCCTCCTACCTCAGCCTCCCGAGTGCTGGGATTAAAGGCGTGCGCCGCCATGCCCGGCTACTTATCAATTTTAAATAATTTTTCTTTGTGTCATCTTGCAGCTGTTGAATTGTTGTTTCCTGGTTCCTTGCTATTTTTAAGAGATCTTTCCTTTCATGATCGCTAGCTGCAACCATGTCTTCAAGGTCTGAAAATCTATCTTCAGTTTCTTTTAAGCAATTTTGCCAGCTTTCAATTCAATTTTTAATTACCTAGGTATCTTTTTGAATCTATTTCATACAGTGTAATTCTTTCCTAATTTGTTCATTCAAGGTTTCCATCGTTTTCCTATAGTCCTCTTTTTTTTTAATCTATGTCTTCTTTAGATACACTCAGTATTTCTTTCATTATGCTTGTCATTTCTTCTTTTACCAGAGATATTATTTCTGATCTGATTTCTTTTACAGCCTCATGAAGTTGTTTCTTGACTTCAGTAGCTATCATTTCAAAACTTTCAGGTGTGTAGCTTCCAATTTATTTCATGTCTATGTCTCCTGGACTTATTTTGTGTGAGCTGGAGGTCTGAGATTGCCTTTTACTCCTTTGTTTTGACATTTTTATGATTTCCTCCAGGTGAGCCAGTTGTGGGTTCCCAGGCACTTCCTGCATTGGCTGCCCACCTACTCTGTAAGGGAATGAGTTGGACAGAGACCTGGGTTTCTCCTAACCTAGATTCCTGGGGAGATGGTGGGCCACAGGGTGGGTTTCTCCAGATACATGCACCTACATCAAGACTCTCCCAATGGCAGCAGGCATGTAGGGGCATGGTTGGTTGCATCTCCTGGCCTGTGCTGACTACAGGTTCTCAGTGGTGGTTGGAGGGCTCACAGGGGTGAGGTTAGCTGCTTCTCCTGCCTTGTGCTGGCTCTGGGTCCCCAGTGGCCACTGGCAAGCTCACAGGTGTGTTCCCTGTACATTTAGAGATCTTCTCAAGCTAATGCTCTACATTATTTCCCACTTTTTAATTTACTTTTTATTCAGATATAACTTTTACCCTTTTAATTTTTTGAACCAGAAGTCAAACTCAGGACCTCACACTTACCAGGCAGATGCTGTGTCACCCTCAGGTATAACTTTCATATAGTAAGACACATATACAGGCAATGGCCACACATATCATGACATGAGGGTTTCTAGTCATCAAAAGTCTCCCTCAAACCTTTCTTATAAGAATCTCAAAAGACACTTTTTTCCAAGCTCTGTCACCTAGTTTTACCTGTCCTTGAACTTCATGGGATCAAATAATATATAGTTTATTTAGGTGTTGCTTCTGCATTTGATATTTGCAAAATTCTTTCAAGTACTTATTTGTAGCTGTAGCTCATTAGCTTTCATTGGTATGTAGCATTTCATTGTATCAACGTATCATGAGAGTTATCTATTTTACACCACAATTAGTTTCTCATCTGAGACACAATGCACAATACCCACATCTTGAAAAAGGAAAGTTTTATCTTGGTTCATAGTCTATAGAGGTTTCAGTCCAGAGGTAGGTGGCTCTAAAGCATTGTGGAATGGCACAGGAGAAATAGCTGATGGCATGGGGGCAGGAAGAAGAGAGAGAGAGACAGAGAGAGACAGAGAGAGAGAGACAGAGAGAGAGTATGTGTCAAGGGAGGAGAAGGGAGATATAAATTTCTGGTTCAGGCCCACAATGACCCACCTCTTCTGACCATCCCCACCTCCTAACAGCAAGTCATCTTTGATGCTCTTATAATCCACTCAGTTACTAAAGGTCCTGTCTATGATTACATGAGGATTTAGAAGGACATCTAGATATAAGCCATAATATTCTGCCTCTGGCTTGCACATCTCTTTGCACAAAATGTATTTAGTCCATCTGTAGGAGTTGCCAAAGCCCAAACAGTTCTATCATTGCTGAAAAGTACAACAAAGGGTCTCTGAGACTTAAGGCAAACTCTTAGCTATGAGTCTTGAGGGAAAAAAAAGTTAAACCTTGCCAATATACAAAGGCACAGGGTAAATATGTCCATTCCAAAAGGGAGGAACAGGGGAATAGAAAGAAATCAGACCAAAGCAAGACCAAAACCCAACAGGGAAAACATTAAATCCTATAATTCTGTGTGAAACATCTGGGGAAAGCTGTGATCTCCAAAGAGTTTGAGCAACCTCACCTCTGTGGCATTGCTGATTGTTGCAGCTCTCATGGTTTCTCTCTTGGATTGACTTTGCTGACTCCTTGCAGCTTTCCTCAGATCTTCCATATTCCTGGATTCTCTGATTTCTTGGGTTCTCCACTGCACTTTCAGATTCACGCTCCCAGATTCATGCACTGTCCGCTCAGGGGCACACTGCCTGACCTCACAGGCCTTCTTCTGAAACCTGAGTACAAGCCTTCCACAAATCCTACATTCCAAATTTCTGTAAAACCAGCTCCATGTGGACAATGCCAAGGCCTACTACTTGCTAGAGTAATAGCCAGGCTTCTTTGTATCATGGTGGCAGAAGTTTCTGGGTGCCTGGATAAGTGTTAAGAACTAACATCTGGGAAATCCTCTAGGAGACCCTTCCTGACTATGATGCCCTAAGGATCTCTTCTCAAAGCAAAGTCTTTCACTTGTGCAATTTTGAGCCTGTAAAATGTAGGGTCTTTCTGGTTCTTCACCTGCCATAAAGCCATTTTTCCTATGGTCCTGTTGTAAATACTTGGCTTCTTTCAATGCTAATGATTTTAGCAACAGCTTCTCCTCTGTTCCATCCTCACAGGCCTCAGATTTGCCAGAACTTTTGGCCAAACTCAAAACTTTTCAAAAGGGATTTATCCTCTTGCTTTTCAGTATAAACCTGACTGAAAGCAGTAACCATATCACAGACTCAGCATTGGACTGCTTTGAAATTTCTTCCACCAGATTAATTAGTCCATTATCCTCAATTTTTTGTCCTGAAAAATCTCAGAACATGAGCAAAATATAGACAAATACTGTATTCTACCAGAGCATAACACGTATGGTCTCTAGTTCGGCTGCCAATGGATCCCTTCCTAACCAAAACTTCTTGAGGCTAATCTTTACTGCCTGCATTACTGTTAGCATTCATGTCTTCTGAGGCCTGACCAGAATCTACCACAAAGCACCGCTTACAGCATCCTAGGGCTGCTTCTCCACCTTGCATCTCTAAAACTTTCCAAATTCCTCCTGAATCTGTCTTGGTTAATTCTCACCATTGAAACACCAATACCTAACACCCACAATTTAAAAAAGGAAAGGTTTATTTTGGCTCATAGTTTGTAGATGTTTCAGTCCATAGTCAGGTAGCTCCAAGGCAGGAAGGAATGGTCAAGAAGAAATAGGTCATGACATGGTGGCAGGAAGCAGAGAGATTAAAAGGAGGAAACAGAAAGGGAGATATAAAATTTTGGGTCAGATCTACAGTGACCTGCATCTTTCAACTGAGTTCCATCTCTTAACAGCAAGTTAGCCATAATGCCCTTGTACTTCAATCACCTTCCAAAGGTCACGCCTATGATCACATGAGGCTTTAGGGGAACATCTAGATATAAACCATAAAATGTTTGATGGACATTTCAGTTGTTTCTAATTTTTGTTTATTTGGAATAAAGCTATGACATTCTTCTATTCTTGATAAACACAGTGTTACCAGAATTGTGGAACAAATTCTGTGATCAGAACCATGGAAAGAATTACGCTCATGAAATGTGGTACCACTGTATAACCTCTCATTCTTGGTCAAATTCCAATGATAAAATTGATGAATTACAGAGTATAACAAATGCAACTTTAAAGTCAACTGCTGATGTTGTTTTTCTTTTCAATTTTGCTTACATTCTTGATAAATGTCAACCAATTCTAATGTAGACCCACAACATTGTTTTGGAAATTAATACATATGTGGATGACTAAATTTCACTCAGATTATTTCCACATGCTTTATATTTACTGGAAAGTTCCTCACAGATTCTAACAAATGCTGTTTTTTATACCTCATTTTCAAAGTTAAAATGATTTTTCATCTTTCTATGAATTTTGTTGTGTTTTGATTTGTTTTTTGTTTTTTGAGATAGGATCTCACTATGTAGTCCAGGCTGGTTTTGAACTCACTATGTAACCCAGTCTGGCCTCAAATTCATGGCAATTCTCCTGTCTCAGCTTCCCAGGTTCTGGGATTACAGGCATACACCACCACAGCTGGCCTTCTATGAATTTTCACTACTATGGTAATAGGATGTTACGGTTTGGCTAACTGAACCATTTTGAGCCAAAAGCTAAATCATTGTCTTCCTTTGTTTGTTCCACAAATGCTTGTGTTTCCTGGTATTTCTTCTTTGATTTCCTTTTCTTGTTACTTTTTACTCTTCTCCAAATAATTTCAACCATACACTTTGATTTTGATAAATGCTGACAGGCCCTTACTGAGTAGCTCCAACCCTGATTTTCTTGCATGTGTATTTGCCTGCTTTTAAAACAGAATACCTATGTTAAATTTCTACAGGTTTTCCCAAGTTGTCTGTCTTATTAAATCAATGTCATTGTATTTGCCCCTTTGTTTCTCTCTGTGGTTGACTCCATTTGTAAAAACCAATTTTCTAAGCCATGGATACAGGGAATGTTCCAAGTCTCTCTACTTCACATTTCATATCCAATACGAATTCCAATTCTTAAACATCTGTTGATATTCTGCTTCCCTTTCCCCTTTTCTATCATCACCTTAGCTCAGAACCTTGCCTACACGATTGCATTGACCCATTTACTAACCTGTCAGCATTATACTGTCTCAAATTCTTGACATCATCCCTGTGCATGGTTAGAGTTTTATCTAACTTGTCTACTTCTCCAGCTATATCTTCCACTCATCCTTACCTCATTTCCTAGGTCCCAAATGCATCTAACTACCAGAAGTTCTTTGGACAAATTATTCTCCTTAATAATTCCATGTCATTGTACATGCTTCCTTTCTGCTTGTTCCTCCCTCCCAGGGTCCCTGCCAGATAAATTTATGTTCCCTCATGATTTCCAATGAACTTAAATTTCCTTGTTTGACGCTCCTGTCAAATCGTATGTGGTTGAAACACTCTGGTGTATTATCTTTGCCAGTCTGTGGGAGCCTAGTGTTTCAATAAGTGCCTAAATTCTATTGCATGGAATTTTAGTTATAAAAAATGTTTCACATCATGTTTAAGTTTGTAAAACTATTAAATGTGCATTATTTACTGTATATGTTGTCTCATTTAGTATTTTTAGAAATAAGATAACCAATTACAGCATCCATCTCAAAAAATAAAAGCTATTCTTGGCTTTATCACTTTTTGGGAAACAAAGGTAGCAGAAGAGGAGAAAATGTATTTTGTGTTACCATTTATGCTTTACAATAAACATATTGGTCATGGATTTCATAAGTTCATCAGTTTCTTACAAAAACAAATTTCTTAGCTGGGCGTGGTGGCACATGCCTTTAATCCCAGCACTCAGGAGGCTGAGGTAGGTGCAGCGTTGTGAGTTCGAGGCCGGCTTGGGCTACAACATGAGCGCAAGACCGGCCTGAACTACATAGTGCAACCCTGCTTCAAAAAACTAGGGCCAGGAGTTAGGCTCAGTGGCTTAAGCAGCTGCCTGGTAGGCGTGAGGTTGTGAGTTCAATCCCTGGTGCCACCAAAAATTAAAAAATAATTAAAAAAATAAAAAGATTTCTTAACTCCAAAAGGTTCTCTTAAATTTGGAAGTTGAAGATTCTATTGCATATATAAAGCTTTAATAACTTTCGACAAGAACTTTATTTCTTTACATTGAATAGTAGAATCTCACAAGAGAAAAAAACCTAATACTTAAATAGTACATATTTATATTAGTTTTACTGAGACTATGCTTTAACCTCATTAAACAATTCTTGTCGGTGAAGAGAGGAACAAATTCTTGTGAAGCAACCACTTGGAAATTTGAGTCTGCAATCAAGTAACATGCAGTTGGAGTCAAAAGATAAGGCTGTTATTCTACGAATTTAGAAAGACCTAATAAATTCAACCATAAAGACCTGGCATTTTTTTAAAAACTCAAGTATAAACAAGTAAATGTAGAGTCCAGTACTGAGCATCCGGCATCACAATGAATGAATGGGGCATGGTGTTTGCCCTTGGGGAACACATCATCTACTAATATATATTCTGAATATCATGCTATTCAGCAAGTGAGTCACTGAAATTAAAGAAAGACTTCATAGAACCATGTAGCAGATCCACACAAAGAGAAAAAATTTTGCCCTTGCCTTGAAAGATTGGTAAATAGTTTATTTATATTCTTTCAGTTGAAGTGTTCAATATATATTTTAAATTTTGCAACTCTCAACTTTACAGACTTTTGACTAGACAGCTACTGGTATTGGTCACATCCATTCAGTAAGCTTTTACTATATTCTTTGACATAATTGAAAATAATCTTCAACAATTCAAAAATTAGAATTGAGAGCCCCCCAGGATTAGTTAGTCCAGTTTATCATTATATTGGGTGGTTTGCTTAATTTTCATTTGCATACTTTATGGGAAACTTTTTTCAGGGTAAATTATAAATTAACAAATTTGTTTTAAAAAAACAGTCTTATTTTTCAGACCCTGAAACACCAGAATGCCTCTGTAAAGCACATCAGGGATAGAAATGAATATACACTGAGAGTCAATCTGAATTCTAATGGAACACGAGCTTCATTTCCATAATGCAATAGTTATGAAATCTAGAGAGTTCTATTTCCAAAGCTTGAGCTTTAAATCTACTGCAAATTAGGTTATTAAAAGGAGATGATGGATTCTGTATATGTGAAGACCCACTAAAATTTACCAAATGAAAATATAAATAGCCAGTTTTCTCAAATTCACTAGCAAATCTTAAAAATGCAAATCAAAACAACAATGAAGTGTCATATTTCACCTTTTAGATGGCAAACTTTTAAAAAGAATATAGTGGCCTAATTTGGTTAGGATGCAGAAAAAAAGATACTTTTCTAAACTGGCAATGATAGAGTTTATTTGTACTTTTCAAGGAGATCTGCAATGGTATTCAAATCATAAATACTTTTCAACTCAGAAATTCTATTTCCTGTTATTTATCCTAAAGAAACACAGAATGTATGTGAAGAGGCATATATAAGAATTTTCATTATTTCATGGTAATAATCTTGAAAGATTGAAAACAAACTAAACGTGTACAACAGCAACATAATGACATAAGTTATGACTCACAGAATGAAATACTCTACAGCAATTACAGAGGGCAAGTTAAATCTAAAACATAAAAATCTCTTGAGGGGACACAGTTTAGGGAGTAAGAGAAAAGAATAACCTTTGGAATAAAATATAAAATATGATGTAGTATTTAGGATTTGAAATGCCCCCAAAGATCCACATGGTAAATGCTTGGTTCCCAAAGAGATGCTTTTCGAGTCTGAGTGCCCAAACTGCAACCCAAGACCCATTTATTTATCACAAAGTGCCAACACTGCAATTAAACCTGAATCCTGAGGTTTTAGTTTAGAAAAAAATTGCTCTTACATTGACATCTTTTGCCCTAAAAGAAAAGCAAATAACATGTATGTCATTGGTTTACCACCACTGGCTTAGGGAGATGTCTTTTGGTCATTTGGCTGCATGTCCATGGTGAGGGGTGTGGGACCCCAGTCTTTTCTCCTCTCTTGCTCTTCTGCTTCCTAGAGATTTGATGAGCAGTTTTGCTCCATCACAGGCTCCAGCTTTGATGTGCTGCCTCTCAACAGGTCCAAAAGCAAAAAGGATAAAATGATCATAAACAAGAACTTCCAAAACTGTAAGTAAAAATATCAACCTTTTCTCTTTATAAATTGGTTATCTCAGATATTTGTTATAAAAAGCCACATCACTTAAACAAATATTAATGCATTGCAAAAGGTCTATAAGGATCCATTTGAAACCAATGATGGTGTCTACTTCCAGAGAGAGGATTAGACTTGAGGTGATAGTCAAGATGTATTTTACTATCTTATTGTTTTACAGAATGTCTTTATGTATTACTGATATGTTTTGGAATATTGTAAACCAAAAATCATTTGAAAAAAAGGACAATTAAAATGGAAACATTAAATCTGGTGGAAGCTAGAAGACATTGGTGTAGGCAAAGACTTTATGAGCAAAACCCTGATCACACAGGAGCTATCACAAAGAATCAACAACTGGAATCTGATTAAAAAACTTTTTCACAGCAAGAGAAACTACCAACAGAGTGAAGGGACAACCCACAGTGTGCGAAAAAATGTTTGCCAGCTTTTCCTCAGACAAAGGATTACTATTGAGAGCATATAAAGAACTCAAAAATATCAGAACCCTCAAATTGAAAGACCTAATCCAAAAATGGGCCTCTGAGATAACTACACACTTCTCAGATGAAGAAGTACAAAGAAGAAATAAATATATGAAAAAATGTTCAACATCATTGGTCATTTGAGAGATGCAAATTAAAACAATGCTGAGATTCCATTTCACTCCAGAAAGAATGGGTATCATCAAGAAATCAATCAATAACAAATGCTGCAGGGACTGTGGGAAAAAAGGAACTCTTCACTGTTGATGAGAGTGTAGACTGGTACAACCACTGTGGGAATCAGTGTGGAGATTTCTCAAAAAACTAGGACTCGAGGAACCATTTGACCCAGCTATTTCCCTTCTAGGTATCTTCCTGAAAGAATTAAAAGCATCATACCACAGCAACATACTCACACCCATGTTTATAGCAGCACAGTTTGAAATAATTAAATCTTTTAATTCCCAATACCAAAAAAAAAAAAAAAGTTAAATCTTGGAAACAGCCCAAATGCCCATCAACTGGTGAATGGATAAAGAAGATGTGGAGTTTTTATACACTGGAGTGCTACTCGGCCATAAAGAAGGATAAGCTTGGGACATTCCTAGGTAAATGGATGCACCTTGAGTCCATACTTTTAAGTGAAATTTATCAGGCACACTTATGTAAATACTACATTGGTTCTCTGGTGTGAGAAACCAAAAGTGTAAATAACGATCAAAACGTAAATAGGTATTGTGAAGTAGGAAGAAAATGCTCAAATGGGAAGGGAAACAAAGAAGAGGGGAGGGGAAAAGGAAAGAAGGTAAAAGTAAAAAAATGAGAAAAGAAGGAAAAATTGGAAACAAAACTTTTGGAAATAGGGAGAGTAGGAGGGATTGAACAGAGGGTAGAAAAATGGGAAAAAAGAGTCAAGTTATAAAACCAGGCATGGTAGCGCACACCTTTAATCCCAGGACTCGGGAGGCTGAGATAGGAGGAGCATTGTGAGTTCAAGGCCGGCTTGGGCTACAGTGTGAGCACAAGGCCGGCCTGAGCAACCCTGCCTCAAAAAACCATGGCTGGAAGTTTGACTCAGTGACTTTAAGTGCCTGTCTGCCAGGCATGAGGTTATGAGTTCAATCCCCAGAGCCGCCCAAAAAAAAAAAAAAAAAAAAAAAAAAAAAAAAAAAAAAAAAAAAAAAAAAGAGTCAAGTTATATCATGTACAGGTACAAATTCTCTATGATGAATGTGATCATTATCCATATCCAAAATATACCAATAAAATCTGATTAAAAAAAGAAAACATGGCAAAGTACTCAAATGGCCTAACTACAAAAGGGTAAACGCAAGTGTCCACCAATTGAGCAAAACTTTCCAAAGGTAGTTTTGAAGAAATTTTTTTCAAAACTTAATGGATCTCTTTGGATGATAAAATGATGGATGATTTATTTATTTAGTGTTTCTTTTTATTTTTCATTTATTTATTTATTTTTTTGGTACCAGGGATCGAACTCATGATCTCATGCTTGCCAGGCAGGCACTTAGGATGTTGAGCTAAATGCCCGGTCCTCTTTCTACTCTTATATTTTTAAAGTTTCCTGTAATGGAGCACATAAAGAAATTTTTAAAAGGCTAAGAAATGGCAGGCAAATTCCAGCATGCTGCTATCTCTAATTCTTACCCAATCTGACAGGGTATAGTCAATTGGAGTACAGTTGCCACTCCATATTTATAGATTCCACATCAGTAGATTTAACCAAATATAAGTTGAAAATATTTGAAAAATAAAAACTGAATTATACTGAGTATGAAAAATAAAAACTGAATTATACTGAGTATGTATAGATATTTTCTTGTCATTATTCCATAAACAATATAATAGAACTATTACTTATGTAACATTTACATAGTTTCCGTATTATAAATAATCTAGAGATGATTTGGTATATACAAAATGCTGTACATGGTTGTATGTAAACATTATGTCATTTTATATGAAGGCCTTGAGTATCTGAGGATTTGATGTCTACAGGTTTTCTGGAACCAGTCTCCTGAGGAATGACTATATATGGAAATTTCTTACAAAATTTTTCATGGGAAAATGATATTTGAGTCTCAAATAACCTCTCCTGATGTTATGTGATACACTGATGTACTAAAAACCAGTCATAAAACAATTTCAATTTAAAATAGTTTAAAGCCCCTGATTTGTAGTGCTTGCTGATTTCTGTCATATTTTAAGCTGAATCGTATCCCCTAAAAAGTATGTTGAAGTTCTAATTCCCAGAATGTGGCCTTATTTGGAAATAGGGTCATTGGGAATACAACTAGTTAAAATGAGGTCACCTTGGAGAAGGATGGGCTATTAGCCCAGCAGAATTTTTAAGAACAGAAGATGGCCTAAGCACCCGCCTGGCAAGCGCGAGGTTTTGAGTTCGATCCAAGGTACAAAAAAAAAAAAAAAAAAAAAGAACAGAAGACACACAGAGATAGACATGTGTAGGGAGGATGCAATGTGACTATAGAGGCAGACAGTGGAATGACAAGCTAAGGAATTCCAAGAATTGATGGCTACCACTAGAAGCTCAGACGAGGAAAAAAAATTCCTCACAGGTACAAAGTTCTGATGATATCTTTGTTTTTTCTCCTGATATCTTGATAACATACTCCTATCCTCTAGAGCTCCAAGAGAATGAATTTCTGTTGTTCAAAGCCACCCACCTTTTTTGGTACTTTGTTATGGTAGCCCTAGGAAATGAGTACGTGTGGTATAAATACTTCCACCATGACCAGCAGACATTACTTCAGTGAATGCAGAATTGGGAAGGGACGTGCATAACTGGTCCCCATCACAATATGAGATGGCTCCAGCACACACCTGAATGGATGATTCAGGGTTCACCTCAGATAGAGTTCTAAACTTATTCAGAGAAGAATTTGACATAGGTTTGACAGAGAACCTTCAAAGTAGAATTATCACCCATGGATACTGTCTTGTATTGTATGCACATTAGTTTTTTAAATTTTCACCTTGTGTTCAAGGAGTACATTAACCAAATTCAGGTCTACAGAAACAAATGAGATCAGGAGTGCAAAAGTACCTGGTAACTATTCAAATACCAATGGCAACATTAAGAAATATTTCTCAAGTTATTCTGTTGAAACATACCCCTGCATATATTCAGACTGATTCAGTTAAGAGTTTTAAAACCACTCACCATTGATGTATCCCAGATCAAGAGAGACAAATACAAATACAAGTGTCAAGACATTGGTATCTTCATGCAGACCCTCTCCTCCTATCTCCATCTGCCCAGTGAGGGACTTGGCTTTAGAGTCAGTCACACCAGGGTTCAAATTTCAGCTGTACCATTTAGTCTGTGATTTGGGACAAATTACCTAAACTTTATTAGCCTTGGTTTCCTCATCTGTACACAAGTGATAATAATATTAGAGCTGAATTGAAAAGTAGTAATGATAGAACATAACTCAGAGGGCAATTATGAGAAATGACATACTTAACACTGTATCTGGCATATAATAAACATTCAACGAACAGTAATTAAGCTATGGCAGCAACTAATTGCTGTAGGAGTTTGGAATCCAGGAGGCTGAGCAGCACAGTAGGCAGAGTACAGCTGCAGAAGCCTGTTCATCAGGTCTGAGACAAGAGACGAGTGAGGTGCCATGCACCCCATGTTTCTACTTTATGGCAACTTGAACTGGAGGAGCACCTTCCGCCTCTTTGCCTGATTTGAACTGTACCATGTCCCAGAAAATTTAGTACCTAAACTCACCATGGTTCACTCATCTCTAACCAAAGCAAACATGCAGAATTGAGAGGAAGTAACAAATGTGAAAGACTGAGCCAGAGAACAGAAAACATCTCTAAAGAAGTCTGTGGAGCCCTGTGTTCCAACAGGCTCTGAAAGCCAGGTTTGCCAGATCACAACTGGGGCAAATGTGATTCTGTAAGGAGTCCCTGGGTTAACTGCTTTGCAGCCTTCTGATTTCCTGGGAGGTGCAGAGCTTATCATATTTGACTCTTTGGGGAACTTCTGGAGAGACTTTCATCCCTGATTCTAGAGAATTACTGAGGAGACTTCTTCTTTAGAGTAAAAATCGGGTAATGCCAATTGTTGGATGTGGATGAGGAAGACGTGAACTTACATTTTTTGGTATGGCCTAATTTGTGTGTTTTTAATTCTCCACGATAAAAATCCAAAACTTTGGCAATTAATTTTAAAAATGCATAATTTAAAAATAACCAACAAAGCCGGGCATGGTGGCGCACGCCTTTAATCCCAGCACTCGGGAGGCTGAGGTAGGCAGAGCGTTGTGAGTTCCAGGCCAGCTTGGGCTACAACGTGAGCGCAAGGCCGGCCTGAGCTACATAGTGTGACCCTGCCTCAAAAAACCAGGGCTGGGAGTTTGGCTCAGTGGCTTAAGCGCCTGTCTGGCAGGTGCAAGGCTGTGAGTTCGATCCCCTGTGCCGCAAAAAAAAAAAACAAAAAACAAAAAACCAACAACCAGAAATCCCCCTAGTCTTTTTTATGAAACCTACTACCACTTCACCACCCACACAATCATTAAAATCTGTATTAAGGATCACGTTTCCCATTGTAATAAAGTACCAAACCAGAGGTATTATACAGACATAGTTCTGAGATTTTTAAAACTCCAAAATTTCCTTATTAGAAAGGGAAAAAGAGTGCTCTTCAAATTCACACATCAAGTTGCATCCTTCTCTGGTTGAAAGCCATCACTAGTTTTCCAAGGTAATGTCCAGTTCTTTGAAAGGATAACAGATCTTTTACATCTAGAATCCAGCATCCACATTTACTCTTCCATTGGTAATCTTCATTTCCTGTCTCCTGTTCCCCTCTGTCCACCCGTACAGAATGATATGCTGTTATGCTGTTTCTTGGAGGCGCTCTGCCCTTCACCTCTTTTTCCTTGGTGCAGGCTCTCTGCAGCTCCTGAAAGGTTCTCCCCACCTCACCTCACCCTACCCCATACACACACACACACACACACACACACACATGCACACAAACACAAATACACACACACACATTCCTCTTTTCATGGCCTGCTTTTCCTCCAGACTGACCAGAAACTTCTCCGCTTCTACAAGGACTTCCTCACTCCCTCAGTGGACTTCTCCTGTACTCACCCTATGCATAGTCATGATCACTGATATAACATTTGTCAATTTTTATTATAATTATTATATTTCTCATCTGCAGGAGAGATATGTCTCTTAAATACAGGAGTGATTTTATTTATCTTTTTGTTTGCCCAGTGCATGGTGCCATGATTATTTAACACTGTTAACAGAACCAATGATTCATAAAGTATTTGGCAACTTTTGAGGTATTTTAAAGTGTTGTTTTTACTGATTGCTGAAACAACTCACCTTTTGCCTATTATGTATTATTATCATTATCTAAACTCATTTGCAAACCAGGAAGCTCCGGTGTACAAGGGTGAGTCCATTTTGAGTCCCTTAGCTGATCTGGAGGCTATCATATGGCCAAACTGAGACTGCAAAGCTTGGCTCTCTGACTACAAATCCAAGAGACTGGAAGAGAAGCCTAAGACTGAAGACATGAACAGATAACTCAAGATCATTTTACTTACAGCGCTGACAAGGCAGCTAGGAGGTCTGGGTGCTTAAACCACACAAGTTTCAGAATTTTAACCTTTCTGGATCTCGGTTGCCTCATCTACAAAATAGAGGAATGACACTAAATAAGGAATTCTCAATTTACTTATATTTCAGATTCACTAATATTTCTAATTCAGAGATTCTCAAGCTTCTGATTCCTACTATCCAATAGATGCCTGTCTCCCTCCAAAATTTAAAATGAACTACAGTAATTTTGCTGTGCTACACAGGATCATTTGGCACACAATTTGGGAATCAAGGGCTACTCAAAGAAACTGGGTTCTACTGTGATAGAAGTAAAAAGAAAGAAAAATAGAGATGTTTATATCAAACTAATCTACATAAGTTTTTTTAAAAAATTTTTCAAATTATAGAGAAATCTTTATTTTCAACAAAAATGCCTACAAGAGATGGTTCATTGATCTATTATTAACGTATTTCTTCACATACAGTACAAAAATATATATTTAAAAAAAATTTTAAAACACACTTAAGTTTTAAAGACATGAAATTGTAATGGTATTGTTGAGGGTGTATGTTAATGCCATCATTTTAAAACCAATTCTGTAATTCTTCGCCAGGTCCCAAAGTTTGCATAACGTTACTTTGTCCTCCAGGTTAGCTTCTACTCTCTTTCTCTTCTTGTATTTCTCTATTTTTACCCCTAGCCCTTTTTAAACTTTCTCCCCTCAGAGTAAAATCACCATAGTGAGAGGCTATTTACTGTACACAATTTTCTGCTTTGTTGTAGATTTTGTTATACCACTACAAATCTTTTTCATATAGTTAAAAGATCATATGGCAAATTAATAGTTACCAATGCTTGTCATTTTCTAGGCTGCGTTTGATGCTATTGCTATTGCTGATTGTACTACTTGAGCCAAGGTGACATAATTGTTCTAATCAGTTTTTGTTCCTGGTATACCAAGAATGAGATTGCCTAAGGGTCATAAATAATACTATAGGGCCAGGGAGATATAGCTCAGCAGCACAGTACCTGCCTAGCAAATGTAAAGTCAAGTTCAATTCCTGATACCAAAAAAAAAAAAAAAAAAAAAAAAAAAAAAAAAAAAAAAAAAAAAAAAAAAAAAAAAAAAAAAAAAAAAAAAAAAAAAAAAAAAAAAAAAAAAAAAAAAAAAAAAAAAGAAAGAAAGAAAAGAAAAGAAAAGAAAAGAAAAAGAAAAAGAAAAGAATGTTGCACAATCATAAACAATGCTATAGGCCAGTGCCAAAGAACCAGGGGCTGGGCCAAGTAGGAAGCAACTTTTCTTCCCCAATAAATTGAAGAGTAGGATCTTACAACAAACTCAAAATCCAAAGCCCAGCTACAACTGGAAGACATCTCTGAGAAGTTATCATTTCCTAAGAGTTCTAAATACTAGCGATAAATCTACTAGCCATAAGAAATTTACAAGCATCACTGGGGATTTAGCTCAGTGGTGCAAGCATTTGCCTGCCAAGTGCAGGGTTGTAAATTCAATCCCCAGTACAAAAGAAAAAAGAAAAAGAAATTTCAAGCATGAACACAGGAATTAAGCTTTAAAAAATAGAAAATTAGGTCATTCAAACAAGATGCAACCCCAGATTTCCAGCTCACCAAAGACAAAACCAGGGGGCAATGAGGTAGAATAAATGGAAAGTCACCCACTAGAAATCACTGAAGTGGTAACGGTGGAAATAACAAAGCAGATGAATGAGGTGAGAGAAAAAAACCAAACAGAAATGATTTCTCAGATAACTTCAGAGGCAATGACCAGTTCTCACTTCGGCAGCACATATACAGAGGCAATGACCATAAGGAAGGGTATGATTAGTGAAATCTAGAGAAGATATAGATTAAAAAACAGAGGAGTTTAGGAAAATGATGGAAACCACCATTCAGTGAGATATCTAGGAGATTAAAAAATACTATTGAATGTATATGGAGCAGAATGAACCAATGTGAGAACAAAGTATAAGATCTAGATTATAGGAATGTGGTTAGCAATCATGAAAAGAAAGATTTCTTAATAATAGCAAGGTACTATGAGAAATCAATTCAACTGCCGCTAGCTAATGCAAAGAAGAATAACATAAGACTGATGTCACACAAATGACATTAAAAAAAAACTTTTCACAGAAGTAATGTCAGAAAACTTCCTAAACATGGAAAAAGAATTTGATATACAGGTATGTGATGCATATGTAACTCTGATTAGCCATGATGAAGAAAAAGTCAAGATTCCACAAGAACACAACACAGTAACAGAATATTACAAGATGTTAGAGAAAAGAAACAAATCATCTGTGAAGGAAAAACCATCAGAACCACAGCTGATGTCTCAACACAAAACTTTAAGTCAAGGAGAGCTTGGACTGAAGTATTTCAACCCCTAAAAGTAAACAAACTCCAACCCACATGGATGTATCCTGCAGAATGATCTTTCACTGATGGAGAAAAAAGATACTTCCATGGCAAAGAACACCTGAAGAAATTCATGACCACCAAACTAGCACTCCAAATTGTTCTGAAGGACATTCTAGAAAAAGATAACAGAGACTGAAACTCCATAAACTCCAACAGAATTAATCTACCAGACAAGGCAGGTAATTAAACAGAAGGGAAAGAAAGGGAATCAATAACAAGAAAGCAAGATAACAAGGATAATCAAATACATATCAGTTATAACCATCAAAGCAAATGGTTTCAAGTCACCAATAAAAAGAAGCAGACTGGCAGAATGGATCAAGAAACAAGATCCAACAGTATGCTGCATGCAAGGAACACATTTAACTCAAAAAGAAATTCATAGATTGAAAGTCAAAGGATGGGAAAAAATACTCCATCTGACAGGAACCCTGAAAAATGCAGGGGTAGTTATTCTATTTGCAGACAAAGTGAATTTCAAGCCAAGACTGATTAAGAGAGGCAAAGAAGGTCACTACATCCTTAAGAAACAATCCATGGGAAAGAGAACAATTATAAATAAACATGCACCAAATACCTGCAGACCCAACGATATAAAACAAATACCAGGAGCATAATACTGGGTCCAGCAGGCCACCACTTATTTTCTACTGTAAATTTGTACTTTAGTATAATAATAGCTGGCTGTGTGTCTCAGTACCTTTCCCTGAGGGATACACGAAGCAATCTATGTGTTACCCATGTGGTATAACGAACAGCAAGGTTTGTGCACTTAAGCAAAAGTGACAAAATGAGATTTTTACCCATGTTTTGCTCTAATTGGCTTTGCAATAATTACCTGAGCATTACAGAGGGTCCAATAGATTCACACTACTGTAAGATTTGCTTTTTTTTTTTTTAATTTTCTTCTGATTTTTCTGGTAGGAGTTGCCCAATTCAGCTAGTTCAACAGCACGTGAAAAACCAGATTTGCAAGTTTTAGAGGAGATCAAAAGTGAATCATCAGATTACTCATGCATGGATGATGATGATCCACTATGGTAAAATCCATGTTTTCATAACAGAAGAGTGATGCGTGTGGAAATAATGATGACGATGATGTTGATGATGATGACTTTGACATTGGCCACATGAGCTAAGCTTCTATCACAGAGCAAGAATCAACTGACACAAAGGGAATGCAGACCTCCATAATTCACATTATGAAGAAAACACCAATGTGAGTATATATTTGACTAGTCAAAATGTTGCAAAATTGCCACACAGCCAAATGGAACAATCCAATGTTAGAACTAGGTCTGAAAATACAATGAGGGTCTTGGCAGGGGTGAAATATATTGAACAGAATGCCAGCCCTGCCAGTCATTGTTGGAAATTGTGACAGATGAAATGCTACAAGATTTGTGAAATTCAAAGGCTGAAATGATAGTAAAACATTCCGTGTGCACCAAGAGCCATATTCAAAACTGTATTTATTATGACACCTTACTAGCTGAATTGAAAGCATTCATAGGTCTGCTATACTTAATAGGAATTTCTCATGGTAATTTCAGGAATATAAAAGATTTACGGAAAAATGATGGTTCAAAATATAGCATAAAAATGTATGCCCTTGCAGATGTGAAGATATTATGCTTTCAGTTTAGACATTTACACTGGAATGAAGCCATCAGGTACTTACTTATATAGTAATAAGCTGAGTGATGTTGTAAGCAGACTTGTTGTTCCCATCTCCAAACCTAATCAGAATGTGACATTTAACAATTGGTTTACGTATCTAATTGATGTTACATTTGCTAACAGAGCACAAGTTGACCAACACAGGAACTGTATGCAGAAACAAAGCAGAAATCCCAAATGAAATGTTGCAATTTCAAAACAGAGAATTGTATAGTACAGTCTTTGGACTTAAGAGAGTTATAACATTGACTTCGTATATGGCATAAAAAAACAAACTAGTACTGCTGATGTCAACATTTCACCATGATGGGAGATATAGGTAGGGTAGCCTCTATAAAACAGAAGCCCAAGATGGAAACTTTCTACAACAAAAGCAGAGGTGGAGATGTTGATGATGAGTTTTGCAGCAACTATGGTGTCACTTGAAACATTGATTATGTTTTACTCAGTCCTAAACATGTGTGGTATAAATAGTTTGATGGTTTACAAAGAAAATAAAAAGTGCAAAATATCATGGAGAAATTTTCTTAGAGCATTGGAGTGGAGCTCATAAGAGATTATTTACAGCAGAGTGAAAACAAAATGTTTCTGCCCTCTAAACTACAGAAAAATTGTGGACCAAATTGGTGAGCTGAGAGGTGAATGGGTGGGCACAGCATCCCAAAGACATATTATAACAACAGGAACACAAAAAAGATGCCAGCTCTGTCCTACAAGAAAGGACAGGAAATCAAAATATACATGCTATCAGTGTAAGCGGTATTTGTGTATGGAACATGAAATTTTCATGTGTGAAGACTACCTTAGGTGTGACAAATGAAACAAAGATTATGTCTGTGATAGACTTTTTGCTTGTGTTTACAGTACAATTAATATAGATTCTTATTTTTTATATTATCTTTTAGGTTTTGTAAGCACGTAAACAGCTGATGTGAAAATGTTGATGTCTATTCTAAATGCTCATTCTGTATTCAATATTTTATTTTATTAATATATATTTCCCTGCTAAGGATGTTGTATAATATAGCAGGAAGCTCTTGACAAAACAGGAAAAGAGGTGACAAGACTGCCACATAGGGAAGGAAAGATAAGCACACATGCTGTCAGTGTAAACAAGAAGTGTGCATGGAACATACAGTTGTCATGTGTGAAAAATGCCTTAGTTGTGACAATTGAAGACAAGCTTAATTTTGTTGAATTCATTTATCAGTTCTTCCATATAGTTTTTCTACAGATTCTGTGATTTTCTATACTTAAGATCATATCACCTGTAAACAGTGACAATTTGACTTTCTCTTGTCCAATTTGGCTGCCCCCTATTTGTTTCTCTCATCTAAGTACCCTGCCTAGAACCTTTGGTACTATATTGGGTGAAAGATATATATGTGTGTGTGTGTATTCATGTGTGTGTGTGAGTGTGTGTGTGTGTGTGTGTGTGTGTGTGTGCGTGTGTGTAGGCAACCTCGTCTTACAGATCTTAGAGAGAAAGCCTTTAGCTTTTCCCCATCCAGTATGATGTCATCTGTTGGTTTGTCATATGTAGCCTTTATTATGTTGAAGTATCTTCCTTCTACATCTACTTTGTTCTAAATTTTGTTTTTATAAAAGGATGTTGAATTTTATAAGCTGTGTTTTTCCACCTATTTAAATGATCAGATGGCTTTTGTCTTTTTTTTTTGATGGGTGTATCATATTTATTGATTTGCCTATGATGAACCATCTCTGCATCTCTGAGATGAATCCCACTGGATCATGGTGGATAATCTTTTCAGTGTGTTGTAGGACTTGATTTACTAGAATTTTGTTGCAGAGAATTTGCTCTGGGTATGAAAGGTTGAGAAAGAGGTTTATACCTTCCTACCAACTCCTTGGGAGATTCAGCAGGAGAAACCTTGCCCTCTGAGGGGCCCAGCCATTCTCCTTGGGCTGAACCAGCTGAATTTCCTCTCGTGTTTCTGCTTTCCCTGTATCAGGACATTGATGCTGGATACACACAATTGATGACATGTCCTTGCTAGAGTCTGGTCCCTCATCGCTTGTCATCCAGTCATTTCTGCTGAACAGACTCCTCCATTCTCTTGCTGTCTTTGGAGAACAGATGGCTGCTCTCGAATACCTAGACTTTTTGCTGTTTCACAAGTACACAATTTCCCTAGCACAGAAGGTGGCAGGAAAATCAACAGTGATGCCTTCCTCGGAGCATGTCTAAATTATTTCAGCTGTTGCCTCCCAAGTCTTTATCAATTCTATAACCTTGCCCATCTCCTGGGCAGATAAGGAAATGTTTAAGCTGGAGACAAAATTTAACTATCTTTTGCTAGTTAAATCTCCAACCTAATCAAGAAGGGCTATCTGCTCCTGCTCAGACTCCTACTGCCTTTTTGTCATTGTTGTTGAGCTGTTTTTGCTGTCCATTCTAGAGAAAGCCAGGAGAGAGGCACCCTAAGCATGAAAGGACTCTGACACAGAGCTGCAACACTGTTGCCTGGAGAGAAGTAGTACAACCGAGACAGCAAGTAGAGGAAGGTAAGAGTTTTAGTATGAAAAGCATTCATCCTGGAACCTAAGTGATGATACCTGGAAACCATGGTAATTCACTAAAACCAGCCTGCTATAAAACATCTGTAACTTGCAGGATCTCCCCTTCCTCTGAGCCAAGTTTCCAACTTGTCAGTGTTTGTACTGTGTAGATTGAAGCCCAGCCCACTGAATCTTTCAGGCTTTGTTTGGAGATGTCAATCAAATTTCCAAGTTGGATACCTATCTTTTACAAAGTGTTAGAACCAAAAACTTCAACTGCGTATCTCCTCCTCATCCCACTCTTAACATGTCTCTCCTACCTGTTTCTCTTCCACAGGTCATCTAGGAGCTCTATGAAACCACATTTCATGTTCACTTGTACTTTAGAGTCAAGGTCTTTGGAGGAAAGACAGTAACTAAGTAGCTATGAGAAGTGGGAAAGGTACCAGGGTTGACCAATTGGTTACAACAAAAAGCAAGAAAATAATGAAATAATGACCAGAATCCATAATACATACAAGTGAGTTCACCAGCAATGTTTGCCATTTTTTATGGTATGTTTAGGAAAAAACATTAAGTATGGTCCTTTGGTTTCCATCTTATAGGTAGAAAATCAAATATGTATAAATGATTTTTCTCCAAGTTACTCTATTAAAAAAAAGCAATATATTAGATACTTTTGGGAAGAATGCAAAAAGTAGACAAACTGTTCAAGGGTATTGTCTTCTGACTTCTATACCAGGTCAAACTAAAAACATTATTACTCTGGTATTCACCTCAGTCCTCACATTAACATTTAAATGGAGCTAGCCTTTGAACAAGCTAATTGCTGATCATACTGTGTAGAGGCTTATGACTTACTCAGTTTCAAAAATCTTATCCACTTGTACCAGTCAATTTGTTTCCCTGAAAATATTGCCACCTACCAGCCAGCAGCCAGCAGTCAGCATTGTTTTCTTCTGTTTGTTTGCTTGCTTCAAGAGATAGCCAAAAAAAAAAAAAAAAAAAAAAAAAGCTAGTGTTTTAGGTTGGGTTTTAGATAAACATCATCTATAAACATATAGATTGTTAATTAATCTAAAAGGTCTTTGTGTTATCCAACTGGAGATTATAGCAATCTTTTTGGATACCCGTTCCCTCCCAGCTAGTTTAAATCCAGAAGTAGCAACTTAATAGCAATTCAACTTACTTTTACTCTATTATACACAAGGTTTCCTGTAACGAAGCTTCATCGCTTTCATCCAGTTTGGATTGGAATATTACAAATCTCTAGACAGAGTAGCATAATTCTCTGTATTCAGACAAAAGCAAGTTATTGTCAGGTTATGACATCTCCAAATTTTGAAAGCAAACATGAGGGCTGGGTGTGGTGACACATGCCTGTAATTTCAGCACTCAGGAAACTGAGACAGGTGAGTTCCAGATTAGCCTGGGTTATGTAGTGAGTTCAAAGCCAATCTAAACTATATAGTGAGATCCTGTCTCAAAAAAAAAAAAAATCAAGCGCATGGATGTTAGATTGAAGTATTGAAATGTAAAGATCAGTACTTCCCCTTAGCCCCTACTTATTAGCATTTTGGGTTTTTTTTGGTTTTTTTTTTTTTTTTTTTTTGGTACCAGGGATCAAACTCACAACCTCACACTTGCCAGGCAGGCACTTGTGCCTCTGAGCTATATCCTCAGCCCCAACTTACAAGCTTTTAATGTAGACACATCTCAGTTAAGGGGATTGCAAGGAAAAATGGAATCTACATGGTGGAATAGGTCTTAGGAATTACACGGACCGGATTTTAATTCTAACCTTTACACAAACAAGCTACTGTGACTTTGGTAGACTGTACACTCTCCCAGAGTTTCAGTTTCAGCATCTGTAACCTCACCTGATTGCTGATACAGGGATAGAAGGGAACCGACACAGACTGCCCCTGGCAGAGACTGGTCCTTAGCAGGTGACCTTCAACACATTCTGATCCGCTTACTGCTTCTCTTTGCTTGCATTACAAAATTGGAAATAGATGAGAAAAAAAAAGGAAATAGATGAGTATGAAAGGGAACTTTGAAATAGATTGAACTGGAGAACTTTTTTATGCAAAAGGGCTTGGAGTTTTCAAACTGTAAACGTTTTCTCTGACAACCAATTTTTGGTTAGCTCTGATCTAGCTTCCAAATAAGATTGCCAGCATGTAATTTGGGTCATTTTTTATAGAACCAGATGTTTTTGTAGATCAAGACGCTATGTATACCATGCTTTGAAGGACTGGAATTTTGGCTGTTTCCTAATGAAAAACATGGATAAATTGTTATTTGGAGTTGTAACCCTATTGGTAGCACATGGGACTCTATTATCATTCTATTAAGTATTGCAAGACTTGGCCTTGCTCTCTGTAGGACTAGGTTGTCTTCGGTTGATTGTGTTTCCTTACCTGCAAAAAGGGACATATATTCAAAAGAAATTAAAGGATCAAAATTAAAAAAGGGACTTAGCAGGGTAAGTTCTGTGGCATGAGGATCTACTGGCAGCCCTTCAAGCTTGACGCTTCCAAGATGCTTGTCAGACTTGAACAACTTTGAGAAAACAGTTTAGATGCAGCCTTACTCCTCTACCTTAGAACTTCTGTCCTTTAGTGAGATTTCTAGATGGCACCTATTGCAGTTCTACCAATACAGTTCTCTCGATTGGTCTGACTATTGTTACAGGTTCAAAACAGTGTTTCTCCAGCAGATGTTACTGTAGTTTACATGGAGATTACAAACTGAAAATCCTTTAAGATTATGTAATGGGTTTTTTGGAAAGAAGAAGAAATATTCTTTTTGATTTAAAATTTCATGAAGTAGGTTTATAGACAATAATAATGGGCTGGGAATGTAGCCCAGTGGCGCAGTGCCTGCCTGGCAAGCATGAGGTCGTGAGTTCGATTCCAGGTGACTAAAAGGAAAAGAAAAAATAAAAGACACTTCTGAGTATCCGTATGGCTCTTTCCAGGCAACAACATTTATTTATTATCTATGTCTATCACACTATGTCATATTCATATACATATAGTTGGCTCACTGTGGCCATGGGTACCAAATCCAGAGATTTAATCAACTGGATAAAAAACAGGAAAAAAATTCCACCTGCCCTGAACATGCACAGGTTATTTTCTTGTCATTATTCCATGAGTAATTCAGTATACTATTTGCATAACATTTACATTGTACCAGGCATTATAAGTAATGTGGAGATGATTTAAAATATATGAGAGGATATTCATAGGTTATATGGAAATACTACATTGGTATTTTGTACAAGGCACTTGAGCATCCTTGGATCTCATTATCTGCAGGGGAGAAGGGCTGCTGCCAGTCCTCACTGGATACCCAGGGAAGACTGTGCTCATTGGCTGCACTAGAATGTAAGCCACTTGAGAGCAGAGATTGTGTCCTACCTTCCCTGTAGCCACGGTGCCGAGCTCAACACACAACACAAAGAAGATGCACAATTAACGCTTGCCTCAATTACTTTCTCACCACTGGGACACAATATCCGAAAAACCAAAACTTAAAGGAGGAAAGGTTCATTTTGGCTCATGTCTTCAGCTTCTAGTCCACCGGCTCCAGGGCAGGATGACATGAGACAGGGGCACAGTGGAGAAAAGCTGCTCACATCTTGGCAGCTGGGAAAGCAGAGAGAGAAAGAAGGGACCAAGTAGGGAAATAACATTGAGCTGTATTTTAAAATTGCTAAATCATTCTTTCTCTTGGCTGCTCGATTTCTACAGGCTCTGCTTTGATTCCATGTTTTTGGGTTTTCCTTCTAAAATTTCTTCTTTTCTAGTAAGATTCATCTTTGCCTCAAGAAGGGTCTGCAACTCCCTGCCATCTTCTCCTTACTCCTTGCCGTCCCGGACACACGGTGTTTCTGCAGCCTGGACTGAGTCAACACAAAGACGTTCACATGTGATGGTCTCAGTTTCAACGCCACCCCTCCTACCCCGGGAATAACTCTCCTGCATTTACTTATTCATATCCTTTGTTCACAGCAACTTTGAGTCTGGTGCTTTCTAATTGCTGATCTAAATAATAACTCTTGACTTTTAAATCAAGTTTATCTCAGTAACAATCATGAGACATCACAGAAGCTAATGAACTTGAGAATTCTATGAAGCCTATAAAGCCTACTTTTCAAGGTCCCCTTTTCTTAGTTCAAGACCACAAAAATCAGAATATAATGAAATTGGACTTCCAGCCCACATTTGCATTGTCTAATTAATTATGAGTTATAAATCAAGTTAACAAATACCTATGTATGTTGTTTTCCTGCTTTTACAGGTAAACCTCTGTAACACCCTATAAGGACAAAGTTGAATTTGGAGGTCTCACACTCCTTGACATTCAACTCAGGAATGTGGTGATCCAGGGACAGCTGGTTCCCAGCTTCAGGGACCAACCGCCTCCCTCCCATCCCAGCCCTGTCCCTAACTTAAAGAGATTAGCATAACCCTGTGTGCATGCCCTAGGTCCTGTTCAAGGTCCAGTCACACAGTCTCAGTCCCTTCAGACAGCAGCTCCTTGGGCATCTTTGGGCGAGCACAGTCTGCCCTTTGACGATGGACCCAGGGAAGAGGCCACAAAGGCTCCAGGCCATTTGGTTAGAGTCCTGGGAGCCCAGATCATGGGCCAGAAGAAAAGATGCCAACTCTAGGTGGGAAGGGCATAGTCAATGGAGGACCAGTGCTTTCTAACACTCAAGATCCTGGGCAAGGATCCTTTTGCCTGGGTGCAAGTATAGAATTGTTTAACCCAGTGGTGCCTGCTTCATGCCTTTTCAACCCACCTCTCATTTCAGTCTCAGTCTCAATGAACAGTTCCACAGAAGCTCCGGCTTCCCTTGGGCTGCCAGCATTCCGTCTCACACTCAGGCTAAGCTTGCTGCCCCAGGCCAATATCCAGCATTGTAGGAGTTTGCCGGTATACAAACACAGCCCAGAAATATTTCGGTTAGTAGCCTTGGGGGAAATTCTCATCGAGCATGGGACGGGAGCTGGTAGGCAGCTGCTCAAGCCTCCTGTTATTTGGGTGGAAATTTGCTTTTTTGAGGTCCTGGAAGAAACAAACCTATTTATTGCAGCAGCCTTTCTTCCTCTTTCTTTCTTCCTCCCTTCCTCTGCCCCTTCCTTCCTCCCTCATTCCTTCCTTTCTTCCCTCCTTCCTTCTTCCCTTCCTCTCTCTCTTCTCTCTCTGTCTCTGTCTCTCTCTCCTTTTTCTTTCTTTTCTGTTTGTTTATTTGGTTGTTTGTTTCTTGTTTTTGTTTCAGGTTTGTTTGGAATTCACTATGTAGCCCAAGCTGCCACGAATCTATTCTGCGCCTCTTGCCTCAGCCTCTTGAGTGTTTTTCTTTTTTCACTGTGTCACTCAGCCTGTTCTTCTGACCCTTGCTTCCTGGAATCAGATCCCAAATAAACACCCACATCAAAGTCCTTACTTCAAGCTCTGCTTTTAGGGGTGCTCAAAAGGATAACAGGATAAATCCAGGAGATGGAAAGACAAGTCCACTCCAAGTACAAGCAGTTTTGTCAGCAGTCTTACTGAAGTCCTTTAGCAGCGCTCTTTTAAGAACTTTACCTACTGTGAAAAGCAGTCTCCATAGATTTACGTGATAACCTAATCTCATATAAAAGAAATTTTGGGATTTTTAAAGTAAGTAGGCCCTTTGTTCTTTCCACAGTATTCATGTCTAAATTCCTTTTATGGTGGCTCACCTTCATAGTTAAAATTTCCCTGAACTGACTTGAATGTGCTTGTTTTAGTTGGAAAGTAAGCCCAGGGAGCAACAGTGAGAAAAGCACAGAGAGTAAGACGAGCAGGAAAGAAAAGCCACTCAGAAGGCTGAGGCAAGGTGCTCATCATGAGTTCAAGGCCAGCCTGGGCTACATGGAGAGACTGAAACACAGCAATGGAGAGGGGGGAAGCAGGCAGGAAAGCTGAAATGACAGTATGTTATCGTTGCTGCTACAATAAACAGGCTACTTTCTGCCAGATCTTCCCTACTTGTGGAGAAGCAGGATGGAGGAAACTGCTTACATTTCCATTTTCATGTACAAGGAAGGCAAGCAGATGAGAAGTGAGAAGCTGCTATTAATTTTGATATTAAAGAAATGAAAATGAGAAAGTACAAGTAGATCTGTTCACAGTTGACCATGGGACTGAGGACTGCATATACTAGACTTTCCTGAATAGTCCTAGCTTCAAATTTATGACTAATACCGGTAAACACATTGCTATTGGTCAGACCTTTGTCCACATTCAAGCTTCATGAAACAATATCACCGTGCAATGGGAGGCCTGGTAAGGTCTTGAGGCTCTTGTTCCTCAGATTTGATTCTACCTGAGAGCAGCTTCTAATCCTGGCCTGGGGGTGAACTCAGCCATCTACTACTTACCCCCACACTTGAAAAAACAAAGGTAGGGTGGGTGGTAGAGAATGGATCTGTCACTGAACAGAGTGCTAGGAGGTCCCTCTGATGGGGAGCTCAACTTGACCTGGGCAAGAAAAGAAGTACAGAAAAGAATTTCAGGATAACTCAGTGAGAGACACAGGCTGATCCCCTAGGCAGTTAAAAAGTAAGATGAAATGGGGAAGGGACTTCAGTTTGAGGAGCTGAAGGTGACACAGTTGTGATACAGATCAGACTAGGTCTGGTCAGTTTGGGTTTTGGAAAGTGGCCTTATTATTGCCTGAAGGACCAGTTCACTCTCTAGGAGATGACTGTTATGCTTGGGGCAGTCTCAGTTTTGCAGAGGCTCTGTGGGAATCCTGGTGACTGGAGGTTTAGGGCAATGACCGAAGGCTTCTGGACACCCATTCGTGGCTGAATATCCCAGTGAATCTCTTATCTTGAGGTCCTCAGTCCTGAAGAGGGATGAGATAGCTTATGCAAGTTTAGGGCAGATCAACCTTGTATGATCAGTTTTTAGGTAGACACTCCCTAAACGATTAACATGCCTACATGCAGAGCTAAGCAGGGCCCTGACCCAAAGTTTTAAAGTAATAAAGGAGGCAGACACAAAATGGTGGCAGAAATGCCAAACTTTGACCTGTTTTTAGTTTCCCTTTGGCTATCTGTAGGTCTGAATGAAGAGTCACTGTCTTTCAGCAAAAGGAGATTCTAAGTCACTCCCTGCCTCTGAAGAAAACACAAAAATAATTTTAATGAACAGCAGAATAAACTGTGGCCCACAAGTTTATCTGCCTTTTGTCCCCATGATGGTCTCCATCCTGGATCGAACTGGAAAACCATGTGTCTTAGAGCTGGAAGGAACCTTAGACTAATTCTTCATTCAGCTGATGTGACTCTGTTATAGGATTCTAGCCTACGGTAATGCATTGGGTTACCCTAAAAGCCCGAAGCATAATGCAACTGTTCGCTACTTAATAATGTTTTCTTAAAAGTTATTTTATGGAAAGAAAAGTAAAACAAAATTTCATAACAAAATAATAGGAGAATACCAATAGTTAACACATTGAGTATTGTTATCTTTAAAGTAGTTACAAGATATGGACATAAAAAATTCTCCAAATGATTAGCACGCGTTTTCTACAAGTAAGTGGTAATTTTGTACTATAAACCTGTGACGCGATCCTGGCAGATGTGAAATTTATAGTTGATTTTTATTATCTGTGCTGCCTCCTGGTGGTGAAAGAGAGATGGTACACCCATCTGGGATTTGCTTCCAGTGCCTCAGGTAAAGACACGTTTACAGATGCGAGCACAGATTATCGTGTATTATAATCAGTCAACGAAAACTTTGTAGTTTAGTCTTTCTAGTCAGCAATCATAATATTGTCTCTACAGTTATAGATAACATTTTTTATGTACAATCTTACCAGAAAATTGTAGTCTTCATATGGAAGACCACGGAAAAATATTTTAAATCTAGCAAGTATTTTTCAGCAAAAGTTTTTTGAAACTGACTATGGGCAAACACTGTTCTAGGCCCTTCAGACAGAAACGTCAGTAATACAAGACTTTTGATTAGGAAAACGGTCAGTTGTTGCCCTAAAGTGAACAACCAACAAATCATTGTAATTCAGCATGATGTGCACGATACTGGCATTGCATTATTTCCTTTTAAATATTTCCTCCTTAGAAGACAGTGGTTCCACAAAATGTAAATGTAAATGGTGGTTGCAAGGATACTCTGTTCTTCCTTGCAACATTTAAAACAAACCAATTATAAAATAATTGCCTCTCTACTCTCCTCTTTTGACATGCAAATGCAATGTCCCCTAGTATCCAAAGGGTAGTGGTTTCAAACCTTCCTCCCCAACACACACACCAGGATACCAAAATCCTGAAATGCTTAAGTCCCTTGCATAAAATGGCATCGTTTGTGTGAAGTATGTATATTCTCCCAGATATCTTGTCTGTAGATGCGTTATACTGCTTAATGCAATGTACAAGCATAAATGCCATATAAATAGTTATGTTGTATTGTTTAGAGAATCATGAGAAAAATGTCTGTCTATGTTCAGCACAGATGCAATTTCTTTTTCTTTTCTCAGGTTTGGTTAAATCAGGAGTACAGACGCTGAGGAGGGAGGGTCCACTGTACTCCAAAAAGGGTGATACTTTTATCAAATATTCTTTCTCTTACTTGAGGTCAGTGTGTCATGAGATACAACTTTCACTTGAAAAGTCTGCACCATCCTCTGTAAACCTTGAAATTCAATCTATGCAAACCTTTAAAACTAAACAAACAACAAAACAGTTTTCTACTATTCATATTTTTTTAAAAAATCCATTAACATGCTCACTTTCTTCTATTTCAATACCAGTGTAGAAGGAACAAATTGGCTTTTATCATAGTATTATTAGTATCATCAGACAGCAGAGATAACAGGAAGAAAAAAATAACCTGGGAACTCTAGGGGTTTGTCCCAACAACACAATCAAAAAGGTAAACTTAAAATATGTAAATTAGTAGAAAATGACTGGATGCATGGTAATGAAACAAACAGAAAAGAACTTGGGAAGCAGTACTATGGAAGGAAAATCAATGTAGTGAGCTGAACTTTGAGTGTCTTTTTCATGCAAAATGGAAGGTGGTAGAGAAGTAGTATGAATATATTAACACATTTCAGTAACAAGTACACTGACATACGTTCATCTTCATGAGATGACCAGAGGAAGAAGGCTTTAGATTTGGGCCACTGTGGTGAAAAATATTGAAATAGGGCTGGGTGTAGTGCCACACATTTATAATCTCAGTACTTAGGAAGTTGAGGCAGGAGAATCACTGTGAGTTTAAGGCCAACCTGGGGTACATAGTGACTTCAAAACCAGCCAACTACAAAGCTGAAACCCTGTCTCAAAAAAAAAAAAAAAAAAGTATGGAAATAATTGTGAGCCATTTAAAAAGAAAGTGAATGAAATTAAGGATTAAATATAGGCTTAATTTTATCTTAACGAGTAATTTAGGAGAAAATGTTGCCTTAAGAAATGACAACCAAAGAATGACAGATACTTCCTAAAATATTTAAAATATTAATAATGTATTGATTTAATCTCACTGGAAAAGAACCTAAGTGGTAGCTTTTAAACTTTGTTTTGAATGTAAGACTTTTAAGTAAAAATTTAAAAATGAATGAATTTAAAAGCCAAA
>RJWM01021361.1:0-35504 GCA_004363535.1 Dasyprocta punctata | reverse complement strand
AAAAAAAAAAAAAAAAAAAAAACAGACTCGAAGTTAATGGAATCAATAAGAAGATGCAGAAACAAAAGGAGACACACTAATCTATCTTATCTTTGACAAAGGTGCCAAACATATTCACTGGAAAAAGATAGCCTCTTTAATAAATGGTGTTGGAAAAACTGGCTTTCCACATGCTGATGATTAAAACTGGACCCATATCTTTCACCATGTACTAAGTTAAAATCTGAATGGATTAAAGATCTCAACATTAAAACAGAAATATTAAATTTCCTGGAAGATAGAGTAGGTAAACCTCTTGAAGACATTGGCATTGGCAAAGCCTTTATGAATAAAAGCCAGACTGCACAGGAACTATTGCAAATAATTGACAAATTGGATCTCATCCTACTGAAAAGCTTTTGTACAGCAAGAGAAACCATCAATAGAGTGAAGAGACAACTCACAATGTGGGAGAAAATGTTTGCCAGTTGTCCCTCAGATAAAGGATTACTATCGAGAATATACAAAGAACTTAATAAAATCAGTCCTCCCAAATTTAAAGACCCAATTCAAAAATGGTCATCTGAGATGAACACACACTTTTCAGATGAAGAACCACAAACACAAATAAATTCACGAAAACATGTTCAACAGCACTGGTCATTGAAGAGATGCAAATGAAAACAACACTGAGATGACACCTCACCCCAGAAAGAATGGCTAGTATTAAGAAATTAACAAATAACAAATGCTAGAGGGGCTGTGGAGAAAAACGAACCCTTCTCCACTGTTGATGGGAATGCAGGTTGGTGCAACCACTGTGGAAGTCAGTGTGGAGATTGGAGGTCCCATTTGACCCAGCTATTCCCCTTCTGAGTATCCTCCCAAAAGAATTAAAAATATACCACAGCGATATATGTGCACCTGTGTTTATAGCAGCACAGTTCATAATATCCAGATCTTGGAAGCAATCTAAATGCCCCAGACTGAGGCATGGCCAAAAAAGATGTGGTATTTCTATATAATGGACTACTACTCAGGTATAAAGAGCAATAAACTGGACACTTTCATATTTAAATGGTTGCTCCTTGAGAATATACTTATCAGTGAAATAAATAAGTCACACATATGTGAGCATCATATCACTGCACTTGTGTGACAAACTGAAGGAAAAACTATGTATGTTTATGTATGTGTATATAAATATAGTTAAAATAGCTAAAGAAAAAAGAATTCACTGAGATTTTGATAGATATTGAGGTGAATCTATAGATAAGCTTAAGGAGAATAAATGTTTTGATATTTGTCCAATTCACATACACAGTCTCTATCCACTTAGTTACATTGTATTTGAGTACTTTTGATCAGTTTTTATAGTTTTTAGGATTCAGATAATGAATGTATTTTGGTAGATTTATATAGTAATGTTAGTTTAATTTTTTTTGTCATATTGTGACTTGTGCCTTTACAATCTTACTTTTCAATTGTTCATTGCTTATATATAGGTCAACACTAGATTTCTTTTTTTTTAAACAGAAGATTTCTGTATATGGCTTTGTGACCTTGTACCATGACCTTGCTAAACCTGCTTGTCTGTTTTATTGCGGTTTTTTTTTTTTGTAGATTCTTTGTAAATTAAAAAAAAAACACTATCACAGAAATAAGATTTACAATTGTTGAAAAAGTAGAAAATCTTTTTACAAACATTGGAGACTACTAAAATAAACAATGATAGCCTTGAAAAATAAATTAATAGTTATAGATACTTGAGAGTCAGTAGAGTGTAAAATACAGTTAAACTGATCACCTACATGGTGACAAGGAGAAAAGACTGAGAAGGTAAGGGAAAAATATAAGACAGAGGTAAAAAGTACAAAAGATCTAACATCTGACTAAATGTCTTCTAAACCAAGTAGAATAATATGGAGATAAAATTATTAACAAAGTAACTCAAGAAATTTCTGTAGTTAAAAGATACATTTCCAAATAGAAAGTATCATTAAGGATCTACCATAATACATATTGAGTCTTCCTCTATATTTTACCCATTATCCTGCTTTCCTTTATGCCTTCTGATGTTATTTATTATAGCAATATATCTGCTAATGCATGGTAGATAATGTGCCTCTTCAAGCTTGTTCAAACGTTTTCTTGATTATCTTTATTCATTCAAATTTCATCATGGTATTTGATATCACTTTGAATAATGTGCCTTCCCTTGAAGTCTTTGTATATTTTGATTAGGATTGTGTACATTATACATAAATTTGAACCTAAGTTTTAGTTTAGAATATTAGGTTTTTCCTTTTGGAATCCCTTATTTTATTACAGACTATCAAATCATCATTTATATTCTGTACAATTGTTGATTATTTTATCAATAAATCTTGCAGGTATTTGTTTAACTAATTCATAGACATTTTGTAAATTTTAAGAATTGTAGATGGTTTCTGTTTTTCATTACACTATATTGATCCCACAGATACTGATTTCTGAGGAAACCAGAGGTGGCCACTATGGGAGAAGCCACAAACAAAACTGCTGAGTCACTGTTCTGGCAAACTTGTATGGAACTGTCCCACTCAGACCAGAGCCCAGGAGTAGTCTGGACTGGTACTGAGGTTCCAGATGGCCCCAGACTGGGTGATTCTGCAGGAATATCCAGTCTGACATAATTTAGGACATTGGTTGCTTTAATGTCAAATATTTCAGTATTGGCTTTAAGTTTGGACAGTGAAAAGCTTCTATCCTTCTTGAGAGATAAATGAAGACTGTCCTGCTCTTTTATACCATGTGACCTCACTTTTCAGATCAGTTCTCTGAGTGGCCTTATACTGCCCCAGTTTTTTTCCTCTTCTTTACTGTGTCTTTCAAGAATAACTGAAGATGCTATGGCTACTTTCCTCACAATTGCCCACCCTGCCTCTTTATCTTATTTTTCCTCTTTTACTGGGCTTTAGCTCACTCTGCAGAGCCAGTTTCTCCCTCACTCTTCACTTTTACTTTTGCAAATTAACTTTTCCACTAGAATTTTTTTTTAAAAAACGAATAACTGCAGAATGTTACTCAAATGCAGCATTTTGAGCTAAGGGGTATAGCTGAAAGTGCCATGTTCTGCTTCAGGGCTTCCTTACAAACATGTCCTTGAAGGGTTTGTCCCAGCAGGTCCTGTGACCCAGGGTATAAATTCTTGCACAGGCTGCCTGCCAAGCTCTTTCAACTGCGTAAAAGTGGAGACTCCCTTGGCCCCAGTTTTCCTGAACTTTGAATGAACATCTCAGAATGAATCCTGGGCTTCCTTGCTACCTGTCTGTGAGTAATGAATTCAGCTGGTACAATTTCCTTGGTATGGATTGTGCAGTGTCTCCCTGGACTCAGACCTAATACACAGTGGATATGCTTTACACACTCAGCTTCTCATGCAAAATCTTAACTTTACAAAGAAACTCATATCTTCTCTTTGCTACCCTTCTGTGCAACTTTTTGGAACAAAATGGTGTAACATGTCTAATGAAAATCACTATTTTGGAAAATGCAAAAATCTATTAACTGTATCATTTAATACTCATTAAAACAACAGAAGTTAAATTCAATAAACTTGATTTTTAAAAACAAAAACATGGAAAAAGTCATTAGAGAATATAGTATCAAGAAGCAATCTCTCACTAATCCCAGAATATAAACACTTCTAGATTTTTCTTTTTCCTTAAAGATGTAATTCTGTGATGTTTAGCTCACTTTCTTACATTTTAAATTAAAGTTAGGTATTAATCACTCTTAACTTTGACAATTTCAGTTGCTCCTTTTGCTCCACTATCTTTGTGGTTGATGCACACAGAGTGACACCAGGTTTCAGAAGTCCCAGATGCTCCATTCCAAAAAGCTGCACTGAACTGTGCTTAGCACATCCTAATTCTGTGTCAATATCTCCTTACGATCCTGGCAGGAAGTTTATTTTGCATATGTAATCTTAATCTCTTTTTTAATGTCTCCTATGAATTTTATTCATTTAAACTTCCTAGTTTTTTTTTTAATTTTATTTTAAAGAGAATAAAGCAAAGCAAAACAGAACAGAAGAAAGCAGATCAGGACAAAACAATGCAAGCAACACAGGATTTCAAAACAAGACAACAGGAAATGAGCAGTGACTACCATAACATCTCTTGTTTTCTTTGAAATAGTTGTCCATATCTTCACACACAATGAGTTCAAACAAAAAACAATAGTATAAAACCAAGAAAAAAAATTGAAAGCATTGGAGGCCTTCAAAACCCGACAACAGGAAAGTCAACAATGGCTACCATAATGTCTCTTATTCTCTTCAAAATAGCTGTCCACACTTTCACACATATTGAAATCAAATAATGCAGAACAGACTAAGAACAATCAAAACAAAGGATAAAAGCATTACTGGACTTCACAACAAGATGATAGGGAGTCAACAATGGCTACCATAATGTCATGTTTTCTTCAAAGTAGCTGTTCATACCATTACTCATAATAAAATCAATTCTTGTAAACTCTTTAGGAGAAGCTCTAGGCATGTGTAAGCCTATCCTTTCTGTATGAGAGGAAAAGACAAAGCAAAACATCACAAGTTACAAGAAAAGCAAGAAAAAAAAGAGACTAGTAAATAACAATAACAAAGAACCCAAAACAATAGCAATATAGGCTTGGAAAACAAGGTGGTAGGAACATAACTAAGGTTGTTAGTTTGCATAGTTATCTTCAAAAGAGCTACTCAGGTTACCAGAGATAGACTTGCAAAATTCTTCTAATCCTATGAATGCTGTTTTGTTCCAAGAACTAATAGAATTAGCAACACAATCCTCCTACCTAAGTGTATATATGCAAATTTATATCATTTCTCTTTTCTCTTCCTTCTTTTCTCCTTTTCTCTATCTGATTTTCTTTCTTCCCTTTGGGCAGTTTGTTATCCTTCAACAGTATTTACTGAAGATTTGTATCTTATTTACTCTTTCAGTTTCTTACACTAGGGAGACAATACAGTATTTACACATGTGTTTTAGATTTATTTCACTTATAAGTATAGTGTCAAGTTGCATCCATTTACCTAAAAGACCCCAATGTGATCCTTCTTTTTAGCTGAGTAGTACTCCACTGTATAAAAGTACCACATCATTTTTATCCATTCCTTGGTTGATGGGCATTTAAGTTGTTTTCAAGATTTGGCTATTACAAATTGTGCTGCTATAATGTGTGCACATGGGTGCACATATATCACTGTAGTATAATGTTTTCAGTTCTTCTGGAAATATGCCCAGAAGTGGAATAGCTGGGTCAAATGGGTCTTCCAATCCCAGCTTTTTGAGGAACCTCCAGGCTGATTTCCACAGTGGTTGCACCAGTCTACACTAGCAGCAACAGTGTAGGAGGGCTCCTTTTTCCCCACAGCTTCTCCGGCATTTGTTATTGGAGATTTTCTTGATCCTAGCCATTCTTTCTGGAGTGAGATGGAATCTCAGCGTTGTTTTAATTTATATTTCTCTCATGACCAATGATGCTAAACATTTTTTCATGTATTCATTTGCTGAGAAGTATATACTTCTCAATGCCCATTTTTGGATTGGGTCTTAGAATTTCAGGCATCTGATTTTATTTAATTCTTTATATGTTTTAGATAGAAGTCCTTTGTCTGAGGGACAGTTGACTAAGATATTTCCCCAATTCATGGATTTTCTTTTCACTCTGATGAAGATTTCTTTTGACATACAAAAACTTTTTAGTAAGTTGAGATCCCAGTTATTGATTCTGGGAAATATTTCCCATGTAGTTTGATTTTTATTCATAAATTCTCTACCTACCCCTATATCTTCAAGATTTCTACCTACTTTGTCTTTCAGCAGATTTAATGTTTCTGTTTTTTAATATTTAGATCGTTGATCCATTTTGACTTTAGTTTAGTGCATGGTGATAGGCATGTATCTAGTTTTAGTTTTCAGCATATGGAAAGCCAGTTTTTCCAGCACCTCTTATTAAAGAGGCTATCTGTCTTCCAGTGAATATGTTTGGCCCCTTTGTCAAAGACAAAATGGCTAAGCATGTTTGTGGTTGTGGTTGCATCTTCTAATCTATTCCATTGATCTTCAGATCTGTTTTTTTTTTCCCACTACCATGCTGATTTTATCACAGTAGCTTTATAGTACAACTTTAAGTCAGGGATTGTGATGCTGCCTGCGTTGCCTTTGTTGCCCAAATTACCTTTGCTATTTTAGGTCTCTTCTGTTTGCAGATGAATTTTAGGAATGATTTCTCTAGATCTGTGAGGTATGCTAATGGTATTTGGTTGGAATTGCATTAAATCTGTATAACAATTTTGGGAGAATGGCCATTTTCACAATGTTTGTGCTTTCTATCCATGAACAAGGAATGTCTTTCCATTTTCTGAGATCCTCTTTGATTTCTTTTTTCAGAGTTTTGAAATTTTCACTGAATAGGTCTTTTACTTCCTTTGTTAGATTGATTCTTAAGTATTGCATTTTTTTGGATGCTATTGTGAAAGGGGTCATTTCTTTTATTTCTCTCTCAGTGAGTTTGTTGTTTGTGTACAGGAATGCTATTGATTTTTGAGTGCTGACTTTGTATCCAGCTACATTACTGAATTTTGGTCATTACATCTAGAAGTCTTTCAATGGATTTTGGGGAGTCTTCTATATCATGTCATCTGCAAATAATGATAATTTAACTTCTTCTTTTCCTATCCTTAGTCCTTTTATTTCTCTCTCTTGTCTAAATGCTCTGGATAATATTTCCAGCACTATATTGAATAGGAGTGGTGATAATGGACATTCTTGTCTTGTTCCTGATTTTCGAGTTAAAGCTTTCAGTTTTTGATCACTTAATATGATGCTGGCTGGTGGTTTTTCATAGGTGGCTTTTATCAGATTGAGGTAATGACCATTTTTCCAATTTTCCATAGGATTCTTGTTATGAATGATGGTCGGACTTTATCAAAAGCTTTTTCTGCACCTATTGAAATGATCATGTGATTCTTATCTTTGGCTCTATTGATATGGTGTACAATGCTTATTGATTTGCATATGTTGAGCCATCCCTGAATTCCTGGGATAAATCCCACTTGGTCATGGTGTATAATCTTCTTAATGACCTGCTGCATTCTGTTTGCCAGTATTTTATTGAGGAACTTTGTATCTATGTTCATTAGGGAGATTGGCCTGTGGCTTTCCTTTTTAGTTGGGTCTTTCTCTGGTTTTGGTATGAGGGTAGCATTTGCTTCCAAGAATGAGTTAGGGAGACTTGCTTCCCTTTCAATTTCATTGAAGAGTTTGAGGAGTGTTGGCATTAATCTTCCTTGAATTTCTTATATAATTCAGCTGTGAATCCATCAGGCCCTGGGCTTTTCTTTGTTGATAACATTTTAATTACATTTTCAATTTCATTAATTGAGATTGGGTTATTCAGTTGTTTTACATTTTCTTGATCCAACTTTGGTAATTCATAAGTTTCTAGGAATCTGTTCATTTCTTCTGTGTTATCAAACCTGTGGGAGTAAAGGTTTTTGAAGTAGGTATTGATGATCTTCTGTATTTCCTCAGGGTCTGGAGTGATTTCGCCCTTTTCATTCCTTATTGCATGAATTTGAGTTTTTTCTTTCCTTTTTTAATTAGTTTGGCTAGGGGCTTATCAATTTCATTTATTCTTTCAAAGAACCAACTGTTTGATTCATTAATTCTTTCCATTGTTTTCTTAGTCTCTATTGTATTAATTTCTGCTCTGATCTTTATAATTTCCTCCCTTCTTTTGGCTTTGGGCTTGACTTGCTCTTGTTTTTCTAGATGTTTGAGGTGTAGCGTCAGGTTGTTTATCTGTGCTTGTTTTGTTCTCCTGATATGGGAATTCCCTGCAATAAATTTCCCTCTGAGAACTGCTTTCATTGCATCCCACAGGTTCCAGTAAGTTGTATTTGTATTTTCATTTGCTTGTAGATATTGTTTGATTTCTTCTTTAATTTCCTCTGTGACCCTTTGATTGTTCAGGAGTGTATTATTTAATTTCCATGTGTTTATGGAGCTTTTGCAGTTTCTTTTGTCATTAATTTCTAGTTTCATGGCACTATGACCAGATAATATGCATGGAATAATTTCAATTCTTCTGTATTTATTTAAGCATGTTCTGTGGGCTAGTATATGGTCTGTTTTAGAGAATGCACCATGTGCAGCTGAGGAGAATGTATATTCTGATGTTGCTGGGTAAAACACTCTGTACACATTACTAGTCCATTTGTTCTCAAGTTTGATTCAGTTCTGCTATTTCTTTGCTGATTTTTTGTCTAGTTGATCTGTCTCTCTGTGTTAATGGGGTGTTAAGGTCTCCCATTATAACTGTGTTATTGCTTTTTTGATTTTTCAAATCTATTAATATTTGTTTTATACAGCTGAGTGCTCCCATATTTGCTGCATATATATTTAAGATTGTTATCTTTTCCTCATGAAGTTTTCCCCTAACTAGTATTTAGTGACATTTTTTATCCCCTTTGATCATTCTTGGTTCAAAGTTCACATTATCTGCAAACAGAATAGCTACCCCTGCTTTTTTGGGGGTTCCTGTTGCATGGAGTATTGTTTTCTATCCTTTGACTTTCAGTCTGTGAATTTCCTTTTGGTTAGATGGGTTTCTTGCATACAGCATATGGTTGGATGCTGTTTCTTGATCCATTCTACCAGTCTGTTTCTTTTAATTGGTGAATTGACGCCATTTACATTAATAGTTACAACTGATATATATTGGCTTATTTTTGCCATGTAATCTTTCTGCTGTTGCTTCTTTACCTGTCCCCTCTGTTTTTATTGTTTGCTTCGTCTAGTGGTTTTTTTCTGCTGGTGTTCCTGAAGTCATAGTTATTTTTATGCCTATCTAGAGTATCTTTCAGTATTCTTTGCAGGGTTGGTTTGGTGGTCATGAAGTTCTTCAGTTGTTCTTTGTCATGGAAATATCTTATTTTTCCATCAATTTTGAAGGACAGTTTTGCATGGTACGTCAATCTGGGTTGGAAGTCATTTTTCTTTAGGATTTGAAATACCTCAGTCCATGCTCTTCTTGATTTCATTGTTTGTGTTGAGAAGTCTGGTGTGATTCTGACGAACTTTCCCTTATAGGTGATCTGTCTCTTTTCTCTAACAGCTTTTAATACACTGTTCTTATGCTGAATTTCTGGCATGTTGATTATTATATGTCTGGGTGTAGATTTACTCTGGTTATGGCTAATTGGAATTCTATATGTTTCTCTTATCTGTATGTCAGTTTCCTTTCTGATGTTTAGGAAATATTTGGCTATTATTTCTTTTTCTTTTTCTTTTTTTTTTTTTCTGGAACTGGGGATCAAACTCCCAACCTCATGCCTGCCAGGCAGGTGCTTAAGCCACTGAGCCAAACTCCCAGTCATAGTTTTTTGAGACAGGGTCACACTATGTAATTCAGGCTGGCCTTGTGCTCACATGGTAGCCCAAGCCGACCTCAAACTCACAATGCTCCACCTACCTCAGCCTCCCGAGTGCTGGGATTAAAGACATGTGCCACTGTGCCCAGCTTGGCTATTATTTCTGTAAATAGTCATTTGTGCTGTCACCTTCTTTTTTGTTTTCACCTATCAATCTTATATTGTTTTTCCTTACATCATCTTGCAACTGTTGAATTGTTACTTCCTGATTCCTTGTTATTTTTAAAAGATCTTTCCTTTCTTGTTCACTAGTTAATCTTGTCTTCAAGTTCTGAAAGTCTACCTTCACATTCATTGAGGCAGTTTTGCCAGTTTTTGATGGAGATTTTGATTTCCTGGATATCTCTTTGAAAGTGTTTCATGCATTTTGTGTCTTTCTTATATTGTTCATTCAAGGTATCTATCTTTTTATGGTGCTCCTCAATATTTTTAACTATGTCTTCTTTAGATGTGTTCAGCATTTTTTATTATGTTTATTATTTCTTCTTTTACCTGGGAGATTATTTCTGATCTGAGTTCCTTTACAGCTTTGTGGGCTTGTTTCTTTACTTCAGTTGCTATGATTTCATAAGTTTCAGGTGTATGGCTTACATGTCCTTCTATGTTCATGTCTCCTAGGCTTGTTTGGGGTGGGCTAGAGGGTTGAGATTGCATTTTGCTCTTGCATTTTGTTATTTTCCTGTATTCCCCTGGAGAAGCTGAATGCAAAGTTTCAGTTGCTTCCTGGGTTGAGGGTATCTGTCCCTACTGCAAGGAGTTTCCCCAGTTGAGTGGGGGTCATTGGTCAGGCCTCACCAGATCACTAGTGGCACCCAAAGCCTCCTCAAATGTTGGGAATATGCTGGGTGGGCCTTCAGCACACCCATGCTGTCCTCTGAAGTTCCCCAGCTATTTCAGGTTGCTGGACAGGACTCTACCAGATTCTGAGTGGCATTCCAAGGCTGAACAGCCAGATGGAGTACACTCTGCAGGCCTTCAACTCAGGCCATGTGGTGCTCCAAAGCTCCCCAGCCACTTGGGGTTGCTGAGTGTGGTTCTACCAGGTTGCAAGTGAGGTGCTGAGCTTGCATGACTGGATGGGGCTTGCTGTGCAGGTCTTTGGATTCCACCACTGAGCACAAGTGCTTCCCTCGCCACTCAGGATCACTGGGGAAGGCCCTATCAGGCCCCAAAGGATCTACCCAAAGGTCCCAGGCTGACTGGGGACACTAGGTGGTTCACTGCCAGGTTCCAAGAGGGGTGCCAAGCTTGCACGGCTAGATGGAGTTCACTGTGCAGGGCTTCAGCTTGCACCACTGAGCGCAGGTGGCTCCCCAGCCACTCAGAATCATTGGGAAGGGACAACAAGGCCTCTAGGGACCTACCTGAAGGTTTCCTGTTGATTGGGCATGATGGGCAGGTCCCTACCAGGTTCCAAGAGGGGTGCTGACCTTGCATGCCTGGATGGAGTTCGCTGTGCCTTCCTGTTTTTTTTTAACTTACTATTTCAATATGGATCAATTCCAGTAAATTGTTTATACATATTTAATTTATTTATTTATTGTTCATGCTCTTTAGATTTTTTTAAGTGTTGCAATTGAGATGTATATAATATTTTTTAAGTACAACAGACTTGTGAGAATCTAACCAGGGAAAGTGCTCTGATCAGGAAAGCAACACAGGAGAGTGTGGAGACCATACCTCCCTCAATAGCACTTGGGATCAGCACAAAAATGTCAGATGATGTAAAAATGTTCTACACTGTCACGTAGCTTTTCATGTGGCACAACCAAGAAAGATGTTCACAGATAAGCTCATTTCTCATGGCTCAGTCTGTGGAGGGAAAAATAATGATAAAGTCAGGAATCCACTGAAAGATGACTATGACCATTCAAAATTACAACAGATTCTTACCATTCTTTCCTAGCAGAAGATACTTTACATTCACATGTGTTCTTTAAAAATTAAGCAAAATAAAGTCAACATGAATAATGTTAAGCAAGAAAGACTAAGTATGACTGTAACTTTGAGTCTGTCTAGAAGCCCTGAAAACTGAAATACTCTTTCAACTGCACTCAACTGCACTCAAAACAGATGTGTCTGCACCAGACTCCTGTAACTCCCTGGCCAGCAAGAACTAGGAGGAGGAACAACCAATTCCAGGATCCTTCGAGCCAGGGAGGGATCTTTCCAAATCTCTTTCCTTATGGAGCCCCAGTATACTTCAATAAGGAGGAAAGTGAATGACAGAGAGGAAGCGGGAAAGACAAAGGAAGATATGAAAGGATAGGTCAATGGCATGGAAGGAGAAAACAAGAGGAAGAATAAAAATATCCAATATGGGTACAAAGAAGATGGGGATCAATACAAAAATACAGAAAAATTATTAAAGGAGCATAAAAAGATGTCATGTGCCAAGTGTTGAGAAATAATTTGAAAATCAAAGGAAAAATACTTTCTTTGCAAAGTGTGTTTCTAAAACTGACTCAAAGCAAGAAAATAAAAAGAATACTAATACCAAAAATGTTTTCTAAATAAAAAGTTGTTTCTATCAAGGAAAGAATTTCAAAGAAAACATTCCATAGGCAAATCCCAGAAAACCAGTGGGACTTCTGATAAAAGTGGGCCATATAAAAAATGGCTGTTTTTATTAGTTTATTTTATGGTACCATCACATTTTTTTAAAAAAAATTTGGCAAAGATGGTATAAAATGGTTTCTCAGAAAAATTTCATCTCCAAATATATGTACTTATCCTCTAATAAAAATACTAGCATAATGAGTCTAGTATAAATCAAATTTATATGTCATGGTATCAGGTAGTACAGACTCTAGAAATTATAGAATGGCTCAATTTCAAGAAATTTTTTTTGAAAATGCACCTGAAAAATAAATTATACTATCAATAGAAGTTGAGCAATTTTATAGAGATATCAGTTTTTTATGATGAAACTTTTTATAATGACTGAATTTGTAGTTGGCTTATTGTTTTACATATTTTGAGCCTATGTTGATATGTGGATATGTGAATATGTATTTTAATTAACTTAATAATTTTATGATTACTCTTTCTACTAGTATCTAGCATTGTTCTTTGATATTTGTTGACATAAATCATTATTTTTTTCAGTAGTTAATATTGCTGCTTCAGATTTCTTCTGATTTATATTTGCCTCATATATCTATAATCTTCATTTATTAGTATGTGTGTGTGCAGGCATGTTTTGCACACAACAAACATTTGGCTGGACTTGTTTTAATTAGTTCTGAATCTCTATTGATTACTGAGTTAACTGATTACAATGACTACTTTTACTAATACACAGGTCTTATTTGTTATGCCATTCAATACATTGTATTTGCTTAGCCTTACTGTCCACTGAAGAGGTAAAATTTTCTTCCATTACTTTAAATATTGTACAATATTCACATTTCAAGTGGACATAATTTTGATTTCCTTAAAATCATCTGTTTAAACTTTACTCCCCAAAGTGATTGCATTTGGAGACAGAGTTTTTCTTTATATTTTTATTAGTACATGTATGCAGTATATGCAGTTTACAGTTATCTTGGGGAGTGAGCACATGTACATAATGTAGTTTGTTTCTTTTTTTTAATCCCCTTCCCTTTTTGCTCCCTTCCTCCTTTTATTCCCTTTTCTCCATTTTCATTCTTGTTGGTATTATTGATTTTAGCTCATATTAATGTCACATAATGTTTTTATTCATTGCACTTATTAGGTTCTGGTAGATGGCAGATCTTTAATCTACTTTCCATCTCCCTTCCCCCTCGTCCCTCATCTTTGATCTCTGGGACCCCCTTCCCATTTGTAAGAGAGCCATTCCCTTGTCTTTTTCTATCCATCCTTTATTATTTTTCTTTGTACTTTACCTTACTAAAATGAGAGCTATCATATGGTAATTAAGCTTCTGTGTCTGGCTTATTTTAGTCAACATTATTCCCAGTGTATCAATTTTCCTACAAGTGTCACAAATCTGACTTTCTTTGAAGAGTCTTTAGAAGACAGTTAAGGTTAGGTGGGGTCATAAGGAAAAGCTCCAAACTGACAGGACAGGTGACCAAGAGATTAAGACCTTTCTCTCCACCCATTCCTACCACATACATGCACCAAAGGAAGGCACCTGTGAACACAGCACACACAAAAAGACAGCCATCTGTGACTAGGAAGAGAGAACTCACTAGGCCCTGACAAAGTATTTGCTGATCTTGGATTTCCAGCCTCCAAAACTAGGATAAAATACATTTCTACTGATTAAGCTACCCACTGGTAGCTTTAGCAGCTCAAATAGACTAATGCTGTACAATGTTTTTCTCTGATTCCTCTCCCACAAGCATACACCTGACTCCACTCAAGAGAAAAGGGTGGGTTAAAGTTACTGTAAATAATTCACAATTTCTCTAGAATCCTCACTTTTCTAGTATTGTTGCCTTTCCTTCACCTTCTGCCAGATTCTAGTATGGTGACTCTGAAGTTGGACCTTATTCTGTTACTTCATGACCTCAAGCTGCTGTATTTCCCCTGAAATCTAGGTATCCATACCAGGCTGACTCTCAGACTTGTGTGTGTCCAAGGTAAGATCGAAGCAGCATATCACAGAGATGCCTGAGAAAGGAGCCCAAGAAAACTCAAGCATGTCTAATTCAGCATTAACCTGGGGTTATGAACACATTACAGACTTGTGGGTTTCTGAAAACTTCAAATTACAATGTTTTTCTGTCATAGGAGTACAGAAGTCTTGACTGTATAGATGTACAATATCCACCATAGATATCTTGTTATTCTATCTCCTATCTTGATTTTAGAAAATGGCAATATCCTAGTTCTATCTCAATTTCAGTGCGTACTTCTGTTTTCTGTAGATTGCAACAAGTTCCCTAGTTCCGTTAGAACTTCCCAGAAACTGGTAGATAATGTATGTGGTGATTAATTTCCAAACTGCCCAGAAGACAAACACAAACCAGGGAGCCTTATGCTACCTTTCATCTGCTGCAAGAGGCCCTGAGGATATGCATACAAGGACCTTGTTTTTCTATCTAACACAATGCCGTGCATTATCATTTTTGAATATTTGTTAGATGGAAGTATTCTGTCCTCAAAGTACTAATTAAAGAATCAAACTGCACATCTGCAGAATGCTCTGAGTATTCATTTAGTATGTCCACAGAAAGTTGTAATTGTGAACTGTTTACAAATTAATCAAAAGATGAGATTGAATCAAACTTTGCTTTCAGTAGAAACTTTGACCAAAAAGAATTCTTTTCCTACTACAGTTATTGCTCTTTCTTTGCAAAAGTTTACTCATTTAATAAAACAGGCAGTTGGATATAAATAGATAAAACATATTAACAATATTGAAAGTATTTTTCTTCTTCTTGATGAAAAATTTGACAGTCATCATTGTGAGTTTTTTCTTTTTATTTTATTTTAAAGAAAATAAAATAAAACAAAACAGAACAAAGCAGAGCAGAACATAACAATTCAAGTCATTGTGAGTTTTTTCAAATATGTTATTTGCAGATTTGAACAAGAAACTTAAAAAATTAGAAGTGTTCTATTTGCTTCCAGGCAAATACACTTTACTGTGTAGTTTGTACAGTTCTAATAAAGAAAGAATTCTTGAGAAATGCATGAGGAGTGGCTGATGGCCTCTAAATGTTACAGATTTTGATTTCTGACTCATGAAGACTAAATATAGTTTACTCGACTTTCTCTTTATTTTGGTATTTACTTTCACACTAGATGGGATTCTGCAGCTGAGGATTTCAGTAACTAGTGCTAAATGAATCTTGATTTCTCTTCATTAGAAATAAGGCCACAGGAGCAGTGATATACTCTATGGCCACCTTTACACCACCAAAACTCATGCTTTAAAAACATGCAAAGTTTACAAAAAAAGAAGAAGTAGCACCTGCATTAGTCTTCATTCTTCCCGTGTCACAAACCTGGGACATGACCTAAAGCAGGAAGCCAAGGGTTAAAGAAGCATATGATTCCTGTGCTTCATACATTGCTATAGAAACCTTTGAAGCCATTATAAAAGATCTCACCATTTCTGCCTCAGAACATGTTCCTCGGAAGGGCCCTCAGAGTTCTCACCTTCATAGGAAGAGTACAGCTACACTTACAAAACCTAGGTGCATGGAGAAGGACCAAGGCACCAGATTCATGGGTGAAGATCCAGCCCAGTCAAGTCTGTAGTGGCTCCAATCCTACCCAGACCTGAGTGCAACTGCATATGAGAGGGAGACTACCCAGCTGGGCATGGTCAACTGGGGAGAACACAGCAAATCATTGATTTCAGGACAATTTATAATAAGAACAACGTGGTTTTTTGCCCCTGCCACCCTCATCATTCCTTTCTCTTCATATTTTGAAATTTGTTGCCATACAAAGCACAGATGTTATAGAAATCTCATTCTTTATATTTCTTCCTGTTTTTGAACGAGTGCACCCTACACTTGCTTATTCATTTGTTTGTTTGACTGATTTGTTGATTGGTTTTGCAATGCTCAGGTTTGAACCTAGGGCTTTGCACTTGATAGGCAAGTGCTGTACAGCTAAGCCACACTGCCAGCTCATGTTTGTTACTTTAATCAGTGCCTTCATTATATAAAGTTGGAAGGGGCCCCTGAAGTAGGAAGTAGGCCACAGGTAAATTGTTCAGCTTTATAAAGGACAAAGAAATTAGAAATGCCTACAAAAAATTGAGGAAAGAGGACAGGAAGGGCTCAAAATACTGGAGAAGTGTCAGAAAATTTGAAAAGTACTTACAGTAGTGGCACTGTAGCAAAGGGATACTGAAGGCTGATGGGAAGATTAATTTTATAGAAAATAAACCTTCCCCCTGACTTGTGAAATGTTCAGTAAACCCTATAGTGCTCACTCTCTGATGAGTGCTTTGGATAAGTAAAAATCATATATTTATGGCATATAACATGATATTTTGATAAATATGATCATGTGTTGTTGGATGATAGCACACATTCTGAAAACTGTGTTGTTAGGTGATTTTTTCCATTGTGTGAGCATCACAGGGGCACTTGCACAAACCTGAGCAGTACGGCCTACAGCACATGAGCACCAGGGTACAGCCTACTGCTCCTGGGCTACCAGCTTGTACGGTACAGCATATTACTGTGCTGAATACTGTAGGCAACCATAAAAGAGACATATTTGTGCATCTAAACACTATTTTGTGCCCCTTGTCTAACCATTAAAATAGGATATAAAGGTTTGACAAATTGAATGCCAGTACAGGCCATTTGCCACAACTGGAGCTTGCAGGACTGGAAGTTGCTGAGGGTGAATCAGTGTGTAAGCAGTGAGGAAATGGGAAGACTGAGGTATTACTGTACGCCACTATATATTTTATAAGTGCTGTGCACTTAGTTGCACTAAATTTATTTAAAAAGGGGCTGTGCATAAAGCTCAGAGGCATAAGCACCTGCCTGGCAAGCATAAGGTCCTGAGTTTGATTCCTGGTACCAAAAAAAAAAATTATTTAAAAATTCTTTCTTCAATAATACCTTAACTTGGCTTACTGTAACATTTTGCTTTATAAACTTTTCAATTTGCTTATTTCCAGATTCATGATAAGATACCTTAAAATACATTGTATGACTGTACAAAAAAAAAAAAAAAGAACCAAGGAAGGATCTTGGATTCCAGGTTCATGCTGCTGGTTCTAGAGTCAGGAATAGGGTTTATTAATCCTTGCAGTCATCATCCAAGCTTCCTGGACAGCTTCACTGAATAGTGCTGAGGAGCAAGGCATGTCTCATAAGCTTGTCTCAGGAAATCAACCCTGGAGTACAAGAAGGTGATCAAACCACACATATGTTTAGTCCACGTCTGCTCAGGATTACATGGGAGGTGTGTGGGTGACTCTAGGATCAGACTCTCACTGAACAAAAATAAACTTCGGCTTGTAATATGACTCTACACAAAGAACTGATAAGTTCTTCATATCAATTCTGATGGTGGCAGTTGGCTTAGAGAGGAAGTTTCAACAATTGCACATTTCTGATAAAGAGGGCTTAGAGAGGAAGTTTCACCAGTTGCTCATTTCTGATCAAAAAAATTATTGACTTGTCACTTACCTATAAAAACCTAGGCCTTTCTGGAAAATTCATGACTTGCTCTTTGTTCTTCAATTTTTTAGGAATATCATTTTTTGATCTTCTACATTCTTATCAATTTCAAAAAGAAAAGGAACAGACTGGTTTCCAATTCACTCACTGAGGATGAATGAGGAAGGAAGTGTAAAGATGCTTAGAGATATGCAAGATATTTAGTGATCTAAAAAAAATGAATAATTCCTATCTCATGTGGGATGCAGAAATTTCTTGGGTAGAATTCATTTCACTTAGACAATAGATGAACTCTCCATATAAATGAGATGATACCTGTATATTATTATTTGTGTAAACTAGAGTTCCCAAAGTGAAGTAACACTCAGCTCTACAACTGACCTGCAAATAAAACCTTCTAAGAAACAAAATAATCTGATTACCTTAGGTTAAATATTTATTAAATTAAAATTTTCGTTTTCCTTTTAAATCTGCTTTATTGGTGGGGTTCTTTTTGAGACAGGATCTCACTATGTAGTTCAGGTTGGCCTTGAATTCACTTTGTAGCCCAGGCAGGCCTTGCATTTGCAGTGATCCTCCTGCCTCAGGTTCCTGAGTGCTGAGATTACAGATGTGGACAACCACACCAAGTTTAAATTTATTTATTTATTTATTTATTTATTTATTTATTTATTTGGGTACTGGTAATTGAACTTACAACCTCGCGCTTACCAGGCAAGTGTTATGCCACTGAGCTACATCCCCAGGCCAAAATTTAAGTTTTCTTATCAATCTTGTTTAGAAATTAGGAAGTTCTAGCTCTAGAACTAAAATACTGTGGTATTTTAGGAATCCCGTTTAAATTCACCAGGTAGTCTAAAAAATCTTAAAAGAAAGGTAGCCCAGGACTCAAAGTTTTTGCTTTTCAATGATTTCTTTTGAGGCAAAAGACATAAAATTGGCTTTATCATTCTGTTAGAACCAAAGCATTAAGTTTAGTAAAATGTTAAAACAAACAAAAAGATTAAAAAGAAGTTCATGATGTAAGAGAACAAGGGATGTTATTTAAAAGTGAACTGTTCTGTCTGTGATTTCTGAATTACTTCAAGCTAATTTTCCTAAAAGATAATAAATTTGTTTCAAAATCATGGGGTTCAATTGGAGATAATCATTCACTATGATGGAAATTCACCATCTTACTGATAGGTTAAATTTTTTTTTTCTTTGAGGGGAAAAAAAGGCATTTGGATTAGTGAGAAGCACATGATAGCTTGCTGAATGACAGAATATCAACAATCATTCCCCAAATGCACCTTAAGCATGCATTCCTCCAAGAAGGGCCCACACCGAGGAGGCATGCGGAGGTCAACGCCTGGCAGTTCTTGTGTACATAGACCAATGAGACCAACCTTCCTGAAGGACACTGCTGCTCACTGCTTCCGGTGTTGAGAGGGACTCAGTCAGAGTGTGGGTAACAAAAGCTCTGTCATGGGCCATCTAAAGAAAGAAGAAACCATTCTCCCAGGTGATGACAGAAACAAGTCTCAAAACTAGAAGGAAAAAATATTTCAAAAATACCACTCTTCAATAGGACATGTTACAAGATTGCAAGATTCATTATTTCTACAAAAGGGTGGTGATACAGACAGGTAGCAGGCAACACACTTACTAAACTGACTTAGAAGCAAGACCCAAAAGAAAACTAAAAGTCAGTGACTGCACAAGGAGAAAAAGCAGTGGTGGGAGCCTGCTTGCTTGCTGGTTCTTGCCATGTTTCTGTGCCTGAAAGGACAATAACTTGCATACTCTAATCCCAACCAAGAAGACCACCTGTCAGACAAGGGAATGCCAAAGGCTACAAGGACATGGGACATCCTGCTAGTGGGGGGAAAAGGATGATACCCTGGAGTTATAGCTCCAGCCAAATAAAGATCTCCCACATGACGTGAGCAAACCGCAGTATTCCAAGGCGTTCAGCATCCTAGGACCCCTAAATGGCAATGTTAGGCAAAGGGATACAATGGTAAGAAATTATGCAATCCTTATCACCTCTTCCACTCTTAGGAATCACAGTCTTTATCAACACAGGAATTAAGTACTGATGCAGGAGTTTAATTAAGATTTCAAGTCAGATCAAAACTCATTAGCCCTACCTTCTTACCCCTTTTCTCCTGAGGAATAAGGAAGGGAAGAAAGCATCCTGCCTAGTCCAAGTGTCCAAGACTGAGGTTCACGTGGCACTAGTAGGAGAGCAGATAGCATCCAAGTATGAAAGTTGCTTTGAACTGAACGTTTATTAACTGAAAATGACAGGGAATTCTATAGGAGCTGGCAATGGAGTTGCTAAGCATAGGACAAAAGGAATGTTTAGGAGCAAGTTGAGAAAAGCAATAAGAAAGAAAAGAACTTCTTCCTGTTAGTGTCCACATTATCCTGCTTATAGACCTAGCATAGTTATAGGTGACTATTAGAACCCTGTGTGAATAAAATAACCTTTCCACATTGTCCAGTTATATAAAGGTATTTGGGACATGCATCAATAACCCAGAGTAAGGTCAGTCTGTAAGAAAGCTCCGATAGTGTTTGTGGCTCAAAACCAACCATTTAGGGAGGTTTGTTATAGGCAATTCTGAAATATTATTGGATTTGGCACATGAACCTCTCATCCAAAGTTCAGTATACACCCTCTCTTATGAGTGAAAAGTCTTGTTAAGTGATGACATTTAGCCATTTTAGAGGGCTTATGTCACTTTACTTCTCACAGACACAAATAATGTTGATGTAACTGTTAAAAGTCGAGCAGTCTTTGGCCAGGCCAAAAGAAATACTGTGGAGCTTTGTCACAGGAAGTAGCATTCTTGTGCAGCCTGAACTGATCAATTTCCATCTGCAGAGTTACATTTTAGGGAAAAGGAGAATGGGGTCATTCCATTCAGAGGACAGTGACTAACAGGGAGGTTTGTGGAGCCCATGCCACATATAGAACCCATGAGACAAACACGTGGGTCTAATTTAGGACCACAGTAGATCACACAGTGAAACTCTTCCAAGTTCCTGCAGGATTGTTGTGCAGAAAATAGATTAAAATGGAAACAAAGTTTTGTAAATAAAGAGGGGAAGAGGAGTTGAAGAGAGGGGAGGGAAATGGGGGAAAAAAGAGGAAATAAGATACATCATGTACAGGCACAAATTCCCTTCAACGAATGTGATCATTATGCATATTGAAACTGTACCAATAAACTTAATTCTAATTTTATAAAAAGATCACTATGTAGTAGGAAGGATGTGCCTGTCCTCACGTATCCCAAGGAGCAAGGACAAGAAGGAGCTTAGTCACAATGCCCATAGGGTGGAACATGCCTTCTCCCCTCTGGGTGGTGGCTGTGGGTGTGCACTGAGTTTCTCAGGGTTGGGGTTTCCCCGCAGAGAAACCAGGCCATCTGTCAGGGAAGCAGCAGGGGGACTTTCTGTACCAGGAAGGAGGGACCCAGGAAATGATCATGGGTTTCCTTCCACCTACTCTGTGTCCAACGCACACCACGATATTTGCACGCATGTGACCTCACAGCACCTTTTTCTTCCAGAAATAATTTTAGAAAACATTTTTCTTCTAGAAAAATTAAATGGCATGACATTCTCCTGTGTTGAAACAAGAAAGAAACTAAAATAGAGAGTTACTCAGGCTGATTCAGTCCATCATGACACTGTTTCTAGGTCCACAGGTTTTCTTTTTTACTTTTCTTCTTTTCAAAATTTTTAATATTTTACTTTAGTTTTGAAAGAGGAGGAGAGAACTGATCTGGAAGTTTTCAGGCTTTTAGGATTGTAGACATTTGGCATGACACGAAGCAGTGCTTCTGTTTTCTTTGAATATGAGTATGTTGCTCAGAATTATTACAAGAGCAAGTGAGTATTTTTGATTATTAATAATTTTAAATTACTTGTACTTATGTGCATCCACTGCTAAGGGTGCACATGTCTAGACCACTCCCAATGCCTAACATCTGGGCTCCTTCAATCCAACTTACATGGCTGAATAACTTTCAAATCAGCTTTATAAATGTATGTTTTCTCCCTTTAGTATGGGAAAGCCCATAGATGCCCAAAGCATTTCATTCATGTCTAAATTGGCAGGAATTTTTTCCTCCCTTTTGGCAAATATCCTTCTCCCTGGGATTTGTGCAGAACTAATGCCAGACTTACTCAGTGTGGTTTACTTGTGTTTGTGCAACAAGCTTATCATCCACAATGAACACATGGCTTTTAGGCACAGAAATTAATCAGTGCTGGAAAGGCTCGCTCCTGGCATGGACTCCAGGCTGTCTGCTACATTTGAGATCTATTATACAAAGCAGGACCCAGAATTACAGAGCACAGAAACCCAAACATAGTTCTCTGTCAGCCTCAGATTTTGAAAAAAAAAAGTCTAACAGCTTTTGGATAAGTAGTGAGAAACATAGAAGGATAGTTAAAATTGGGTTAGTAAATACATTCTTTTGCACAGGACTTATATAAGAATCAAATGGAATAGAATATGTGAAAACACTTTAATAATGCATGCCTTGGCTTATTAAAAAAAAAGAACTTGAAGTAGTTTATAGCGACACATAAGTATGGCAAAAATGGTAAATGTGAAATAGATGAGGTGAATAAAAGCACAGAATTATACAAGATAGCAAAAAATGAGGCTAAGTCCTGTGTTTGCCATTAGTTTTCTATAAAATCAGATTTAATCATTTTTCAGAAGATATCAAATCAATTCCAAGATACACAATGATTAAACTGCTGAAGAGAAGCTCAGTTATTCTCCAGATTATGGTAGTAATAAATTTCTTCTGTGGATCTTTCAAAATGGAACACTATGATAGTGAACAATATCTTTCTTAACAGGTTACCAATATGATGAGAGCCTGACTGTCACATTCAAAACAACTCAGAAGGAATCACATTGTGATTCTCTGTCAGTTTCTCTTTGTCCAGACTGAAAGGTGCCAGGAGGAAACAACTGGCTACTGTTTGAAACACTTAGTAAATGGCAGAATGGTATGAAAACACTGAACAGTACACATCAATTTCCACTATCAACCTGGCTTTGGAAGCCAGATGCTTAACTTCAGTAATAATGTAGTAACCAATAACCAAAAGAAAAACTATGGGCATCTTATTTTCCTTTGTTTTTGCTGGGAAACAATTTTCCCCAAAATAGGTTTGGCTGACCCTACCACCATTGTATCCAAACTGAGAGAGCAGTCACTGATTTACAAACAGCCTGTAAGGTGATGACTCACAACACTTGGATTTTTTGCCTATCATGGATGGGCAGATTCTTCTTGGAAAAAAATTGATTCGTGGAGCAAAAGCGAAGTACGGAAACTCTAAAATATGGGATATGCTGAAATGTTATATGCATATTTGAATGTAGGCATATTGATATTTTAGAGAGCATCAGTAATTTAAACCAAATACAGATATTTAGTTTTATGACCTCTGCCTACAGGGTTCTTTCTTACAAAATTTCTGTTAGTCTTCCTTGCACTGAGGTTAATGCAAGAGGTATTAACATATTAACAAGAGTATCTCCCTCCTATGAAGATATTACCTGTATTACATTTGCTAGGAGCAGAATGAAAAGATTTTGTTTGAGGCTTTTTTTTTTTGCTTTTAGTTCAGTTTTATTATATAAAATTACTTTCTTCTAAAAATAACATAGTTTTTCAGTTACTTAATGGTAATAAATATTTTACAATCTTCACTATGAACTAAATACTAAACATGATAATTGCAGCAATAATAAAAATCAGTTTGGCCCCTTTATGCAACCAACCACCACTTTAAATTCTTTACATGCATAGCCAAATTCTATCATCATGGTAAAACTACAAAACACTGTTATCATTTCTATTCAGCAGATGACAGAGAGGTTATATAACTTTTCCAAGGTCACAGAGTAATCTGCAAAGCTAATAATACAGAAGCATAAACTTTCATCTGCAGCAATATAGAAGCTTCTGTCTTCCTGGAAGAAACAGAAATAGAGAGTCACAGTGCATCAAGTGGTAGGGCATTAAGAAGCATAAGCAGTTATGATGTTTTGAGGTAGGACAATTCCAGGATTTTTGGACCATGAAGCAACTGTGGATGAGACACCAGGTCCTAAATAACATGCAAGATTTAGTGCAGCAAAGAAGCAGACAAGAAAGAGAAAAGCATATTCTATATGCAACAATCAGCATATTTCTTCCCTTCCTATGGGCTAGATCTAAATTCAGCATGCTGTACAGTAGTGAAAGTGGTCATGTGAAAAAGAAAGAAGTTAAATATTCAACTGTCTAAGAAGAAATGTATTGCACCGTCAACCTGATTGTTGGAAACAAAACACAAGTCCATTAGTGAGGAAAATAAGATGACATTTGATTATACTGCTATCTGGAGGAATAAATTATAGTTAACTGCTGTTCTTTTCTATGATATATATTACACATTTGTGTATTCTTCACGGAGTTTAAAGTGCCTCCAAGGACTTTCTCACCTCCACCAGCTTATCCTTGGGCTTTATTTAGTAGTCTTATCCAGTGACACTTGAAATATTGTTCTAATTAAAGTGCTGGCACCTTAGGGGTGCTGTGAAATTTCTGCTGGAAAAGTGCCCTCTTGTCTTTCTCATCATGAAACCAGGAAAAAGGTTTAAGGCCTCATCAAGTTTTGAATCTTTTTAAAGCCTCTTGCGATTCATCCTATAATCTTTCCCATGAGTGATTGTCAGATCTGAGGTTACAGATCACCATGCTAGACCTAAAGGTCAGCTTTTTCAGAATTTTTGTGCTTTTCAAAATTTCCATAAGAAGATAAATGCCAAAGGATCAGTAAGCTAAACAGCTTGGACACCCACTGCTGCTTCACAGGCGTGTGAAATGTCTCCATCTGACTCATGATTAGAGATGAAAAATTGTCATCTAGCTCAGGATTAGAGCTTGACATTAAAAGTATTTATAACGTGTGAGCAAAAACTGTGGGCTTGGAAAAGCATTGCAGGAAGACTGGAATTCTTAAAAGAATTCCAATGGGTTAAAAGAATTTGGGGACAAAATGTATTATATGGAAGCACTAGATCATATGCTGTGATATCTTTGTTACTCGATTATACCAATAGTTACTAGTCAGGAATTAATAATGCCATATATTCTTATGGGCACAGAAATAATCCTACAATTTCATCTGCACAATGCTGAAATCTCATTCTTACTTTTTCTCTAATACGTTGTCTAACTGTCATATTAATATATGTCACAACTTCATATATTCATTTAAGTAATATTTATGATATGCTTATCATGAAATACATAAGCCGCTAAAAATTGTGAATACTTTTGAAGCAAAATGACTCATGTAAATCAATCAGCACTCTGAACATCCTGGAATAGGACAGAATTTCTTGTACCCCCAAACAAAAAAGGAATACCATACCATCAATGTTTCATGAATATGGTAAGATCAGCATGCAATAAGTCTTCTTGCAGCTGGAATTGTATGTGGCACTCCCTGTCTTCTACACATGTGACTAATGAGACAAATTCAAATCTGGGAACTCAAATAGAAATTTTGTAGTTTTTATTTTAAGCTAAAAAATTAGAAATCCCATCAAAACTCCATTTCAGACTTTGACTTATATCTAGAGTTAGTTTATATAACATCAAAAAGAAACATACAGCATTGCAACTAGGAGAAATGGCTTTTTCTATCATGGTGAGTCGAATCAATCATCACTAGAGATTTTAATTCAATATTTTCAGAATGAAAATGCTGGTTGAGTTACTTTTCTTTCTTAGAAAAAAAAATTTCATTTGGTCAAATAAAGTCATCTCAATAAAACAGCCAACTATTCTATCATTTATAACATAAAAACAACTGAGAAGAAAATTAAGAAAGATGATTTCAGAATCTTTAAGTTGGATGAGTTTAATTTATGAAAAACTAACTAAATATGCATATTCTTTCTTCCCATTTCTATTGATATATTCTCCATTGATGAAGGGACCAGTATTTATTAGTCATTAACTTATATGACACACACACACCCCTTAAGAATCTAGACATGAAGTTTATCAAATATATATTCTGAATTTTGACATATATGGTGGTACCTCAGTTCGCAAATACTTTGTTTGCCAACACTTTGGTTCACAAACAGAAGCATATGGCAAAAGTTTGTTTTTGTCTGCAAACACTTCATTGGGTGACAAACATGACTATGGTCATCTTTACCAAAATAGTAGAATGAATTAAGTTCGTAAGCCGAGCTACCACTGTGTCTGTTAGCATCAAGAGTTAATACAAAGTTTTAGTCACGAAGCTAGGAGTCCAATTCTGCTTTGACCAGTACCATACGTATCATGAATTTGACTTTTTGATCATCCTTTGAACTTTAGTTCCTTGAAAGGAGGTATCCAGACCACATGAGTGTATCTTTTGGCTCAAGTGACAAGCTGATAGAAGTTATGACTCTCCCAGTTTTATAAAGTTTTAGCAATTGAGAAATATTCTGTTTTTCAATCATTTCTTTGATGCCTTATAGTCAAATCTCCCTTTCTCTGCAGAGAGCAGGCTTAAACATCAATGTGGCCACTTGTTCCTTTTTTTTATTTCTCTTGATTTTCTTTGTTTTTTCTATAAAACATTATATCATTTTATAATTTAACTTTACATAAACATTTCATTTTCTTCTTCTATTTTTTTCTCTTTTCATTCTGTTCCATTCTACTAGAGATATGGTTTTAAAATGTATATTCTATTGGATCATAAAAGTCTGCCACAATATTTTTATTTTTCTAAAGTTCGTGTGTGTTTGTGTGTGTGTGTATGTGTGTATGTGTGTGTTACTAGGGTTTAAATTCAGATCCTTCACAGTGAGCTAGGTTTCCACCCTTTTTAAAAAGCTCTTTCTGGAAAATGGGTTTTTCCTAAAACTCTAAGTTGCCCAACCTGGGATTGGACTTGCAATCTTCTTGCCTCTACCTTCCAGAATGTTGGAATTATGGGTGTGTGCCACCATGTTTGGCTCATTTCTCTTTTTTTTCCCTGCATATTCTTTGATGGTCTGTCTACTATGGATCCAGCTATCCATTTATGGCTACTGAGTGTTAAGCAAGGCTTAGAGGGGGACTCAAAGATTCTGTAAGTTTAAGTAGACCCCAATTTAAAAGACTTGGACTAAATAAATTTATTGAATTTACGGTCTTCTTTCTGCAATGTGTTATTGTTTCATGGATCTTGTTTCTGTTTTGTTGTGTTGTGTTGTTCTGTGTAGTTTCACGCTTACTTTGCCTCTCTGCGTCAGTGATAGTTTTATATTGTCAATCTAAACTGTAGTTACACTTTCCAGAATTCTCTTCCTTCTCAGGTCCTGGGCTTGAATGGGTTTGTATAGGTCACACAGAGCAACTTGCATACATCATCATCGGTCTGCTGCCTGCTGTTAGTATCTTGGCTGGCCACAGCAACTCATTTCTTCAAGGGTTACACCAGTTGGCTTTCCTGTTGCTGTGACAAAATACCTGACACCCGTAAGTTCATTTGGCTCTGTTTCAGTCCATCATCAGCTGAGTATAAGGTACAAACATCATTTCAGACAGGCATGGCACAGGAAAGACATTCAGCTCATGGCTTCTGGGGAACAGGGATGAAGGGAATGGCCCAGAAAGGAAGGGTCAAAGTATTCCCACATCCGTGTCCCACCTAGATATACCTAGAAGTGGACTTTACTAATCTCCTAGGCATCTGTCAAGTCAATCAAGCAGACAATCAAGATTAACTCTGACACATAGCAAAGGTGCCAGCTTTCTGCAGGTGGACAGAGGAGTTAATTGAAGTCAGTTGCCAGTTTCAGGTTGTCTTCATGAGATTCAGTTAATTCTGGTCAGTTATGTTTCCTCCACATAAGTTCTAGTAGCCCTGGTTAACTCCTGCTTCTCATTAAAGTTTCTTCCAAATTGAAAGCCCCTCTGTGCTATAGTAATTCAGCCTCTGTGATGGCAGCTTCCGAGGATAACTGGAAGTGCATAAGGCCAACTCCAAATAATAAATGCCTTCTTCTCTGTCACCATAGTTCTGCTTTCCTATATGAATCCTGTGTATTTGGAAAATAGGAAAGCAGACTAGTAAATTTGACTGAGGTGAAACTGGTGCAGAAGACCTGAGAAGATGGTTATTTCATTGTAAGCAGCAAGTCCTGATTTAATCACAAGGTTTGGTACTTCAGTAAGAAGATAGGGAACAGCTTTCCAATTCACATTTTTCAGATAAGACACTAAGAGGTACTATCTAAATATAAAAATGAGTAATATTAATACGAATATTATATCATACAAAAATGGTATTGGCCATTTGGTAAATTTGGCCATAAAGAAAATGAGAGAAAAATATACACAAAAACAATATATAGAACAATTCAATAACAATGGGTGTCTATAGAACACCATAGAAAACAAATATCTGTTTTTAGTATAATTTTGATTGCACAAGTATAATTTGATTTACATATGATTAGATGAAAATCAGTACACACCAAAAAAATCTAGTGAAGTGGTAATATGGTCCATAAGAACAGAGATTAATGGGCCTAATCCAGTCATAAATATGTGGAATACTCAGTAAGAGCTCAAGAGAAGTCTACAGAATAAAAGGCAGAAAAAAAGGGAGCAACTGCTGCTGTTATTTTAAATAATGATGGAAATCTAGGCATGCAAATTTGAAAAGATGGAGGATGTTCCAGTTTGCTTTTTATCTAACTCTGTGTAAATGCATTTGTATTACTTTGCTTCTGTTTCTGCATCAACAAATAATTGGAGAGGAGTTGGTTCTTTATCTGGAAGTTGTTGAGGTTTACTTCCCTGGCAATGCCTGATGAGTCATGGTGAATACAGAACTCCCATTCTAAATGAGCCTCTTCTGGTCTTCCTTTTGGATCCTGAGAAGTAAGAAGCAGGCAAAAGTATTGGAAGAAGTTGACTGTGGAGAATAGGATTTAGGAGGACAGAAATGGAGTTGAGATGTACTCTTTTATGTTTTGAAACTGGCTTTTATATTTTAAAGTGTTTGTTTATTTATTTATTCATTCATTTCAGTATTGGGGATTGAATCCAAGACCTCATGAATACCGAGCAAATGCTCTACCACTGAGCTACAGCCACAGCCAATACTCTAATTTTTAGTTTTTCACAACCCTTGAGTTATATTCTAAACTTTTATTTATAAATAGTGCTTTTCTAAAAATGGAGTTTAAATAATGAAAAAGCTGTTTTAAAATGAATGTTTATCTTCTATTTTGCTCATGATTCATATACATAAATTTTTGATTTCTCATGTAAGTGAAACCATATGATATTTAAACTTGTGACCTTTTATGTCTATGTTTTGTATTCTGAGTAACTACTTTGATTATAATGATATACAGTGCACAAACTATTCTCATTCCCCTGCTATTTTCTCATGAAATTTTGTTTTACTGTCACTTAACATTTGAAAAAAATTTTAATGAACATGCCAATTAAATATACCTGAAAACAATAGCAGCATTATATGTTAAACATATTGTAAGAAAACTACATTCAGTTTATATTTCTAAATCTAATAAAGCTAATCAAATGTAAGAAAGAAAGGATACTTTTAGACATGTAGTTGTTTATAAAACTGAATCTTTTCATGAATAGTTTCTTATGAACCCACTAAAATGTGCATTTATAAAACCAGAAAAGGCAGAGAACTGAGATACAGGAAAGAATGAACCCAATTCCAGAGAGTGATGAAAAGATATATGCAGAGGAAAAGTATAGGGCAGCCTAAATAAAAGTCAGTCTAGATATATGTGGAAAGATGGTGGGGTGAATAAGAAGCAACAGTGTGTGGCTAGTTGACTTTGCACATTAAACACTAAGGAAGTTCATCCATAAATCTCCAGCCACTGGGCACATGGCATATTAAAAGCACAAACCTGCCCTGGAGAAGTTGGCACCATCAGAAATCAACTATATTATTGCTCAGCCCCAGTAATGTTGTCTGAGAAGTAAAATGAATTATCCTGGCTAGTTGCCCATGCCACAGTCATGCAATGGAAGACTAAAGGGACCTTACAAAGAATAAGGTATATCTATATTTACCAGTATGAAACAACCTCAATGAACTAGGGATATCAATAACAATAATAAATGACCCTGGGAATACATAAATGAAGATATAATTTGAGGGGGTATCAATTATTGGTTCCCTTCCTTCAGCCAACCCAAAAGTGAATAGCGAGAAGTGGGGTGTGTTATGAAATGGTAGGAGACCACAGTCTGAGGAAGTAGGGAAAAGTAAGTAGAGACCTCTGTCTTCCTTGTTTTCTCAGCTCAACATGTGAGAAAAGTGAGAACCAAATAGAATAGTCCCTACTGCTTTACTAAATAGTGTTTACCAGCTAATGGACTCAGACTCTCCTCACACACTGAAGTGGAAACAGAAAACTGCCATTGGAGAGAGGCAAACCTTAGCAGAGACTGAAAAATAATAAGACCATGTTCCATGAAGGAACACATCATTGTCCTGCTTGATTTGTAATTATTTTCCAATTACCTATAACACTTCTCAAAAATAATTTTTTTAAAAAAGACTAAACAAAGGATGTATTAATACTACATTTAATTAAAAGAGTCAGTATCAAAGGAGGTAGAGAAGAGCTGAACTAAGATAACCAGACTGTTATGAAATGGAGAATTACAGAGGAATGATCAGTTATACAAACATGTTTTTAGGAGATGAAAGGATACAGACCAGAAGAAATCCCTATCATATGAATTTGTATGTTATACATATTTGGTATTTTTTAAAACTAAACAATCAAATTAGGCTAAATAGGGAAATACATATTTCATCATCATTTTAAGGATAAGGAAACAAAATTTTATTTGATTTTTTTTTCTGTGCTGGAGATCATACCTTGCACATGCTAAATAGACACTTTACCACTGAGCTACAACTGAGTCCCATTTACTTGATATTCTTAGAAAATAATTTTATTTGGAAATTTTCTTTAATTTGCCTTCTGTAATGAACATGTCTCTCAAATGTGTAAGATGATTATTTTATACATTCCTTTATCTAGTATCTCATTCCCCCAACCCCTTCAACTGACCATTCTGTCCTATATTTCATTGATAAGTAGAACTCAATTGGGAAAAAGTGGTTCTTATTTTCCAGTCCCTCCAGATAGAAACAACAGTATCTTCACTATTTTCTTCTCTGTGTGTTCTAGGTCAACTTTCATGCCCTTCTGAAGAATCATAAAGAACTAGAATGGCTTTCTTTGATGACCCTCACCACTTGCTCCAGAGTATCCTGCCAACAGCTACCCTCTTTTCTAACTGCAGATAAAAGTAAAACTCACTCTTGCCAAACTTTCTGCTTCGACTGTCTCTTATTAGTCTGTTTTGCCTTGTAGAAATCAGTCAAACTTTCTTCATCTAAGTATAATCTTCAGGAAGTATTTGAATATCTCTGAATTGCCTTCAATATTTCTGTGTTGACAGAAATATTTCCCTTGAAACTTGCTTGGCCTGAGTCCTACCATTATAGCCCATAAAATTATAACACCTAAATTGTGCAAATTGAAGGTTTCAATTTCTTTTCTCTTCCCCCACTTCCCACTCCCCGTGAGTCTCACAGGGTGTGCTAATTCAACACTTTAGTTCTAACATGCTAAATAGGCTTCTTAGTTAAGTCTGTTCCTGATTAGAATTCCTTTTTTTTATTTTAAAGAGAATAAAACAAAACAAAACAGGATAAAGCAAATCAAAACAGAACAATGTAAGTGATATAGGACTTCAAAACAAAACAACAGGAAACCAAAAATGGCTGCCATGAAGTCTCTCGTTTTCTTCAAAATAGCTGTCCATACCATCACACACAATAAAATCAAGCAAAACAAAACAGAACAAAACCAATCAAAACAAAAGAATGAAAACATTATAGGACTTCAAAACAAAATAATAGGAAATCAACAATGGCTACCATAATGTCTTGTTTTCTTCAAAATAACTGTCCATACCATTACACACAATAAAATCAAACAAAACAAAACAGAATAAAGTCAATCAAAGCAAAAGAATGAAAGCATTACAGCACTTCAAAACAAGATAATAGAAAAATCAACAATAGTTACATAATACATCCCATCATCTTCAAAATAGCTGCCTATACCATCAGACACAGTAAAATCTAACAAAATAACACAGAATAAAACCAAACCTAACAAAATTATGAAAATGATACAATAATTCAAAACAATAGGAAATTAACAGTGCTTATTACTTCCCCTTTTTAGGCATTTCCTCTGCTATCACTTTCATATCATCTATTGTGTTTTTTGGATCCCACTAACTCCTTCAGTTTTTTATGCTGGGGAGATAACTAGGTGTTCACCCATGTGAGTCCAAACCAATTCACCCATAAGCATCATCTCCACTTGCTTCCATTTACCTACAAGAGCCTCAAGATTATCCTACTTTATAGTTGGGTAGCTTTCCATTGTATAAAAATACCATATCGTTCTTATCCATTCTTCAGTTGAAGGGCAAATTACCTTTGCATTTTTCTAGTTTCCTGTCATGTGGAAAAATTGTTTCCTCTCCTTTGATTTTCAGTCTATAAATTTCCTTTTGAGTTAAATGTTTTTCTTGTATACAGTGTATTGATGGATCTTGTTTCTTGATCCACTTCCTCTGTGTTTCTTTTTATTGGTGGATTGAGGCCATCTACATTAATGACTGTGACCAGCATGCACTGGTTCAACTGAACCACACTATTCTCCTGCTGTTGGCCCTCCACTTTTCCTCCATGTTCAATTGCCTGTCCTGTTTGGCAATCCTCCTCTGCTGCTGTTCCTGGAACCATGGTCATCTTTATCTTTCTCTAAATATCCTTTAGCACTCTCTGTAGGGTTGATTTAGAGGTCATGAATTCCTCCAGTTGTTCTTTATCATGGAAGTATATTATTTTTCCAATTGGTTTTCCCTTATGGGTGATCTGTTTCTTTTCTCTAACAGTTTTTGTTTTTGTTTTTGTTTTTGTTTTTGTTTTTTGCGGCACCAGGGATTGAACTCACAACCTCGCGCCTGCCAGGGCAGGCGCTTAAGGCACTGAGTCAAACTCCTGGCCCTTGTTTTTTTTGAGGCAGGGTCGCACTATGTAGCTCAGGCCGGCCTTGCGCTCGCGTTGTAGCCCAAGCCGGCCTCGAACTCACAACGCTCCGCCTACCTCAGCCTCCCGAGTGCTGGGATTAAAGGTGTGCGGCACCACGCCCGGCTTCTCTAACAGTTTTTAATATTCTGTTTTTGTGCTGAATTTCTGAGCTCTTGATTATTATATGTCTGGGTGTAGATTTACTTTGGTTATGGCTAGTCGGAGTTTTATATGCCTCACTTACGTATGTGTCAGATCATTTTCCCATGTTTGGGAAGTTTTCTACTATTACTTCTGTAAATAGTCTTTTTATTTCATTTATGGTGACTTCTGCTTTTTCACTGAGCCTATCACTCTTAAGTTATTTTTCTTTGCATCATCTTGCAGCCATTGAAATGTTATTTCCTGGTTCTTTGCTATTTTTAAGAGATCTTTCCTTTCACAACCACTCACTGCAATCATGTCTTCAAGGTCTGAAAGTCTATCTTGAGTCTCTTTCAAGCAGTTTTGCCAGCTTTTGATTGACTTTTTAATTTCCTGGATATCTCTTTGAATCTGTTTCATGCATTATAATTCCCTCCTATATTGTTCATGCAAGGTTTCCACCATTTTCCTATGATCATCTTTTTTTTATCTCTGTCTTCTTTAGATATGCTCAGCAATTCTTTCATTATGTTTGTAATTTCTTCTTTTACCTGAGACATTATTTCTGATCTGACTACTTTTAAAGTCTCATTAAGTTGTTTCTTTACTTCAGTTGCTATCCTCTCAGAGATTTCAGGTGTGTGACTTCCATTTTCTTCCATGACTGTATCTCCCAGATTTGTCCTGTGTGGGCTGGAGGTCTGAGATTGCCTTTTGCTCCTTTGTCTTGACATTCTGGGTTCCTCCCAGAAAGCCAATTGTGGGATTCCAGGTGCTTCCCATATTGGATGCCCCTCCACAGTGTATGGGAATGGGACAGGGACCTGGGTTTCTCTGAACCCAGGTTCCCAGGGAGGTAGCAAGACATGATACGGGCTTCTCCAGACTCATGCAGCTACACAGAGGCTTCCCCAGTGGCCAGGCGTGTATGGTGGTGGGACTGCTTCTCTCAGCCTGTGTGTCTACACTAGGATTCCCTCGATGGTGGCAGGCACACAGAGATGTGTCTTTCTGATTCTCCTTGTGGCTGCTGAGTGTCCAAAGGAAGCAAGGGCATCCAATGGTGGCCTACAGGCACATGGGTGATATCTGGCTGTGTCTCCCTGCCCATACTGGCTGCCTGCAGGAAGCATTCCTTCCTATGGCAGCAGTAGTGTGCAGGGTCTGATCTAGCTGTGCCTGCTTACACTTCCTACACTGACTGCCCTAGAATTCTTATTTGTGCTCAGCTGATTTTTATTTCCACATGTGGCAAAAGTAATGCAATGTGGATTTTGATTCACTAGTCTGACCAGCTGGAGATTTCTAATCTCTGGAACATAGCACGGATTTGATCTCTGTCAGCTAATAGATACTTTTGGTTGGTAAAAGAAATATGTTGTCTATGTTAATTCTGATAATTCTGAAAATTTGAAAATTTAAGGGTGGGATCTCATTGCTATTTTGTCCTTCTAGTCACAAACAGAATCTGTTTGTTTTTGTTTTACTTGAACTAATATGGGTTTCTTTAATTTGAAAGAGTGCCCAGGGTACAGAGCACCTTGTCACTGTGGGTAGAAGTGGGAGATCAGAATCCTTTCTAAACCTTCATTGATATCAACTCCCATGGCCAACTGCAGTATCACTCTTCTCACCTACCCTGCACTGACACAGTGAGGGTATACTTGTCACTGTTGAGTATTATAAAAGCTCCCAGTCTCCCCTAGGCATCCTCTGATATCTACAAGGTAGGACACCTCACTAACTACAAGTAGTGTGAAAGTCCAGTCACTCAATGAAGTCTCTGTTGACACCTCGTGAGAAATGTGACCTTGCCACTTCTTAGCAGGGTGTAGGCATTCACCTCCTCTGGCATCACACTGGTAATGATGAGAAGTGGGTGGGATGAGCTGCATTGCTATTACTGTGTAGAGGGGGCATCCAGGTTCCAGAAGATCTTTATTACTTCCTTACCCATATTTATTGAAAAGAATATTCTTTCTTTTTTGGATTATCTTAGCACCATTTTTGAGTCAGTTTATTATTCAAAGCAAAAGAAAGCCCATGAAACTCAGTGTATCAAGCCCCAAGTCATTAGGTTCCTAGTATCTCTACCTAGTTCTCTCCTTTAGTTTCCTGTTGTTTATCTTACACAGTGTCCAGGGGCTTAGCTGCATATAGTGGAAGAATAGAAAATATGTTTTATTCTGTCCCCCCAAAATCAGTCTTTTTTTGTTTTGAAATGTCTTTCTATATTCTAAATACCAGCCCATGATAAAATGTGTGATTGCAAATACTGCTCCAGTCTATGAACATATTTTTATCCTCTTAATGGTGTCATTTAAACAGCAGTATTGTTTTAATTTTTATGAAACATGCTGAATTTTTTGACATATAACAATCTGGGATTTACATCTAACAAAATATTTCCTAACTCTAGTATGGTTTTGATTCTATGTTTTTCTTGCAAGGTTTATTGTTTTAGATTTTACATTCAGGCCTGTGATCTAATTTGAATTGATTTATATATATGATAAGAGATATCAATAGAAGTAATTTTTCTTTCAAATCTGGGTATCTAATTAGTGCTGGAAGCACTTGTGGAATTGTCTCTGCATCTTTTTTGAAAATCAGTGATACATGTC
>RJWM01021360.1:0-35530 GCA_004363535.1 Dasyprocta punctata | reverse complement strand
AAGAGCTGCGGGATCTGATACCTCTTGCATCAGCCTTGAGCCTCAGTTTCTACCTCTTTAAAATGGGAATAGTGATTGTGTACGCTTCCTGGCTTTGTGTGCCCCTCACACTGCCTGCCTAGGGTGACGCCGGCTGGTGGGGGAGCCATGCCTCTTTGACTGGGCGACTCAGCTCTTTGAGTCCCTTAGTCTTTGATGGGCAAGGGTTAGAGGATCCTTAGCAGACCCCCACCCACCTGAGCAGTGCTGTCCTGGACCCCATGGCTCCTCTACCTTCCATTTGCAATTACTAGTTTCCTGCAAACCTCTCCACTCTGTGCCTCAGTTTCCTTGTCTGTGTCCTGGGGGTGGTGTGCATCCGAGGAAGCAGAGACGGCAGATGGAGGGTCAGAAGTCTTCCCTTTCTTTCACCGAGGAGGAGCATGGTGGTCCTGGGGGCGGGGGTGGGGGTGGTAGCGCGCCCTTGAGTGAGGAGCGGGTAGGTGAGGAAAGGATTCCTGGGGAGAGCTGGATTTTGCTCCAGCCCAGGGAGTGAGGGCCCAGGGAGTGGCCAGGCTGCTCAGATGCCTGGAGCCTGGCGGCTCCTGGAGGTGGGAGAAGTCCTCCTGCTGCTCCTGGAGCTCAGGGACGGGAGGAAGGGGATACCCTTGAGGGGCTGATGAAGGGGTCCGAGATGGATGCAAATAGTTCTTGTCCCAGGGGTCCCAAGGCCCAGGGGAGGGCAGGCTTGGTGGCAGTCCTCACAGGATGACCTGTGCCTGATGGCCTGGGAGGTTTCCTGGAGGACACATCTTGGAGTCCTTTGAATGAAGGAGCATTCGCCAGGGGACAGTGGCACTGGAGGGTATTGCAGGTCATGGCCGCCTCAGAGGTGTGATCAGAGAGGGGAAAAGGTTCCTGCTGCAGCTTGGGGTGGAGAGGAGGATCTGGTGCACCCCACACTCACTCCAGGCTGCAGAAAGGGGCCTGGAGTTGGTCTTGCAGAAGCAGAGGCCTGGCTGGGCTTTATAAAGGAACCACAGCGTGGAGGATGTGTTCCAGGACAGAGCATGGGTGGGAGGAGCTGAAGAATTGGGGATGGGGTCCGGAGCTTTGTGGGCTTGCGCTGGGATGGTTGGTGGGGTTGGGGTTGAGGGAGGGGCCGACACCAGGAGAGGGCCTTGGTGCAGGTGTGCGCATGTGCGGGACAGCTCTGCACGTGCGCACAGCCTCGGTGCACAGACAGGAGTGGTTGGGGAGGTGGGGAGGTGGGGAGATTGGGGGGCAGATTTGCAGAGTCAGAGCCAAGCCAGATCATGGGTAGCCTTGGGTATGGGGACCAGGAACTGGGGAGGTACTGGAGGCTTGGAGCAGGCAGTGACACTCAGGTGCTAGCTGGTGCTTCAGGACATTTTCCCCAAGCTGCTTCGAGGACATGGCTGAGCAGAGTGGTCAGGAGGTGGCGGTCCCTTAGCAACTGCTGCAGCTGCCCAAGGGAGCCATCCCGGGGTGGAGCATGGGGAGGGCTCCCCGGAGGAGGTGGTGTTGGGTCAGAACTGGGAAGGGTGAGAATTTGCTCTCTGGGGTGGAGGGGAGGGTGCCACAGGTGGCTGGAGAGGTCCCTGCAAAGCTTGGGGCTGGGAGAGGCCAGGGCAGCCCGTGTGTCCTGGGGCCTTAGAAGGAGACTAGGGAAGGTCAGAGCCAGAGGGAGCTGTGAGTCCCACGATGTGTAGTGTCCTCTTTGTCACTGTCTCTGACTGCCCATGGCCCTGCTAGGGCCTCTGACCCCAGGGCCTTAGCTTTGTTCCCTGTACCCGGGGCAGCTGATGGAGCCTGCTCTTGGGGTCGCTGGCAGGAGGAAATGGAACTCTCTCTGCTGCGCCACTGCTGCGTATCTAACACACAGCATCCCGAGGGGCCATGGAGGAAGCTGGCTCAGAGAAGTGGCGAGGGCTTCCCAAGGACACACAGCTGGGAGGGGTAAAGGGCGAGGGTGTGACTCCAACTCGTGAGCACCCCAGGCGTGGTGCTCTGCCTCAGTGCCCCAGCCTCCCCAAGTGCCCGTCCAGGGTGCTCAGCCCCTCTGTGGCCTGGAAAGACTCTCAGGTCCAGCATGAGAAGACTCGAGCAAGACTCAGACCCTGATCTTGGGCTGCAGTCAGAACCTCAGTTTCTGCATCTGTTAATAGGGCCCATCTGGGTAATGTTTCATGTCTATATCTTTTATCCTAAACAATTTCTGTGAATTTAATAATATGCAATGCGCTGATTATTGTTACTTTCCTATTGGCTGGTTGTGAAATTGTTTTGCTTTGGTTTCTTACTTTCCTTTTGTTTAAAATAAAAAAAAAATAGGGCCCACATGGTGGATGCCTGCTCTGTGCCAGGTTTCTCTTGGGCACTGGGGGCAAGGAATTACACCCAGGTTGTCCTGGCTCTCTCGAGGGGGAACAGGAACCATTTCAAGGGGGGCCACTTGGAGCTGATGAGCTTGGGGGTCCTGTGCAGGGGCAAAGCCAGACCTGCGTTCAGGGAAGGCTTCCTGGAGGAGGGGACACCTGGTGGAAGCTGGTTGGTGTTCACAGCACGGGAGCTTCGCAAGCCCATGAGGAGCTCGGCTCCTTCCCTGGGGCTGCAGGAACCCAGGACAGATTTCGAGTAGGAGAGGCAAACCCGAATTGCTCTCCAGAAGACTCCTCTTGCTGCTGGGAAAGACAGAAGTCACTGTGGGCAATGATCTGGGGAGCGACATGGTGGCCTGTCCCGGAGGCCAAAGCAGCAGGACCTGGAGGCGGGGGTGGTCTTTTTTTTATCTCGAGATGCCTTCCCATGGGAAGGGCAGGAGCCGAGGATGAGGTGGGGCTCTGTGGCCCGAGCCACCGCGTGGTGGTGTTGGCCTTGACTGAGTAGGGAGGTCCCGGGCTTGGCTGAGAAGATGCAGTCTGGATCCTCCGAGATGTGGGCAGCAGGGGTATGTGGGGGGGGGTCACTCGGAGGGCGGGACGGTGAGAGTGGTGCCGAGGACGCTGATGGCTCAGACCCTCTCCCGAGGGCTTTCAAGAGTCTGAAAGTGGCGGGCTCTGGGGTGCAGCTCCGGTGACACTGCGGCTTGGAGACGCTGAGGGTGGGCAAGCATTCTTTGGCAGTGTTCTGCAAGCTGGGCCCCACAGTGTATGTGTAGGGGGTACGGGGTAGGGTGCAGCTAGCTGTGGACTCATACTAGGGGTACAGTTCAGAAGCGCCCAGAAAGCCAGGAGCATTACCTCACTTTAAGCAAGCCCGATCTGCAAATTGGGATTTACTTTGTGTGTGTGTGTGTGTGTGGTTCTGGGGATTGAACCCAGGACCTTGGCACTGAGCTACGTCCCAGCAGGATCTTACTAAGTCACTAAGTTGCCCAGGCTCTGCTTGAACTTGCAGTCTTCCTGCTGGGATTACAGGCATGCACCACCACACCTAGGCCAAGTTTGGATTTTTTTTTTAATAAGAGAAATTAGAGACATTGTTTATTTAACAAAATACCTTGCAGGAAAGCTTCCTTAATTGCCGAGCTCTGTAGTGCGTTTGTGCCGGGCATCTGTTTGTCCGAGTCCCACATGTGTTCCTGAGTGCCTTGTCATTGTGGTCTCTGCCCCATGCCGGTGTGGACCCTCCGGTAGGGAGGTCGTAGTGTCCTTCGGGTCCTTACCCCCTTGCTTGGCCAAAGGTCCTCTGGGGTCCTGAGCCGCCTGGAGGCATCGTTGTTGCAAGTATGTGGGGTCAGCTGCCCTGTGGTCACCTCTTGGCCGAGCGGTGCTCTTGTGGCAGCAGTCGGTACCCTGCCCCTTGCTTGTTCCCTTCTGCCTTGGGCCTCCCACCCTTGGTGATGCCCTGGAACCCCCCGACTCATTTTGTTTGTCTTCACAGCTGCTGTCAAGGCCAAGGTCTGTGTGAGTGGGTGTGGGCCCTGCCATCCCCCAAGGGACCCCTGTGCCGTCCTGTCCACCCTCCTATGGAGAGGAGGCCGAGGCTTAGTGTGGGGCGCTCGTCACCCCAGAGAGGAGAGCTGAGCAGAGGGTGGCAGAGGACGCCTGAGGACCCCAGCTTCGGGGGCCGCAGCTCACCTGCTGCTCCCCTGCATGTCCTTGGCCACGTGGCTTCCTGGCTCTGGGCCTATTTCATTTCCCAAGTGGGCAGCATAGCAGCGCCCGTGTCCAGGGCCCAAGGAAGGCTTGGGCATCAGCAGGGTGAGCAGCTTTCCAGGGCCAGGCGTGTGGTCAACTGGGTGCTCCGGCCTCCCCTCTGGTCCTTCCAGGTGGACACTGAGAGCGAATCCCAGCCCCCCACATCCCTGCCCGGTCCTGGGGAGGCATCTCAGTCTCCTCGTCTGAGAAGTGGGTCTGGCTCCCTCTACCTGCCAAGCTGGGAGAGGGGAGGGGCTGTGGCCACAGCAGCTGGTCCAGTGCGCGGCTGGCAGGACTGACCCCCAGGCAAGGCACGTGTGCTTCCTCACAGCGACCCTGACTGCTGCCTGTGGTCACTGCGGCCCTACGGGGCTTTGCTGTGAGCTGGGCCACAGCTGCTGTGGGAATGCAGGGCGCCAGCTCATGGCCTGACATCCGGGAGGGACAGAGCTGACAAGAAGGACGGGGAGCAGGCCAGGGGGCAGCATACAGTAGGGTGTGGGTGAGGGCGGGGCCCAGGGTTCAGAGGCCTGGGGAGCTGGACGCTGCTGTCCAGACCAGAGCCACCGCGGGCTTGGGCTCCTCAGGCGTGTGGGCTGGATGGGCCAGGAAGGCCTGGAGGTGAGGGACGGCGGAGAGGGTGCAGCTAAGCATGACGAAGGCGATGGGCTGAGGCACAGACCCATGGCCACACAGCTGGCGGCAGGTGCGGAGCCTCAGGCTGCCCCCGTGGGAGGTGTGGCCAGGCGGCGGCGCCCTGTTGCCTGCTGGATGGAGGCAGAAGGCAGGGGCGGCCCTGGGTGTCGTCAGGATGCTTCTTCATTCAAGGGCTCTATGGGAACCAGGTGTGATGGGGGTCGGTCGAGGCGTCTGCCGGCAGCGAGGGGGTGAGCTGTGCTCCCCGAGGCAGCGCTGGCTCCCACAGGAATAGCTGGGGAAGGAGCCACTGGATGGGACCAGGGCTTGTGACGGCTGAGCGTGTGACACGGGAGGCACTCGTGTCCCAGGGAGAGACGTGGCTGCCCGCCAGCCTGTCCTAGGAGCCCGACCTTGGCTCCCCCAGCCTCAGTTTCCCCATCTGTAAAGTGAGTTATTCCAAAGACAGGACATGCAGGTTAGAGCACAAGGCCTGGGCAAGGTGTGTGCTCGGAAACGCCAGCTGCCACTGTTGTTCTGTCATCGCTCCGCGGCACTTGGAGTCCACCCTGGGTGGCTGCAGGGCGATCTGGTCTCTCTGATTTGGTTTGGATGGCATGGTGGTCTGCAGAACCAGGTGGCCCAGGGACCGATGAGGCCCTCAAGGGAATGGGCTGATGCCAGGACCTGAGGCCCACGCCCCCCAGGTGCCAGTGGAGGCTGCTGAGGGGAGGCCAAGGCAAGAGGGGACAGATCCCCACTTCTTGGCAAGCAGAGAGATTGTGTGGGTTCAAGAAAGACCCAGCAAAAAGGGACCAAGAATGGGACAGGACCACCCTGATCTTCCCAAGTAAACATGCAGGAAGCCCAGAGAGGGAAAGGACTTGACTCAAGGTCACACAGCAGCTGGTGCTGGGAGCAGACCTGTGGACTTGGGGTGCCGGGTGCCGCCCCTCTCTGTGAAGGAGAGATGTGATCATTTATCAGGGGAGTTTAATAATGAATGAAGTCAAAGTGTCTTTAATGCAGGCAGCAGGCCCGAAGTAATAAGGGACCCTGTATTAATTCGGAAGTTAATGAATATGCAGGTGTGTCTGAATGATTAATGGGGCTCCCAGAGGCCTTGGAGAGGGGGTGCGAGCGGGTGCTGATGGAAATATGAATATTGCATACATTTGGGACGCTGGATAAACCGGGAGCAGGTGGACATAAACGAAGCAGAGGACTCTGGTGGCCACAGAGGGCTGAAGGGGCACTTGGGCGAATCCACAGTATCGCGGCTGAGTGCTCTTGCTTCCTCGCTGTGTGACCCTGAGCAAGTCACTTAACCTCTCTGAGCTTCCACTTCCTCATTTGTGGGAAAACCGTGACAATAATTCCTGGCTCGTAATTCCTGGGGACGGCAGGAGACAGACCCTTCCCACGGAGGGAAGAGAGGTGGTTGGAGAGCCAAGGGAAGTATAACGGTAACAAGTGAACTCCCTTGAGGAGGGGCAGCGCTTTACAGTTTGTAAGGGGGGCATTTGTCATTCTTTGCTCCTTGCGGCAGCTGCGTGAGGGAGAGGAGAGGGGTCTTGGGGTCACTCCAGCTCAGGGAGAGCTGGTCACCACCCAGGTCACCCACTAGCAAGGGCCAGGCCTGCACCCCTGGTCTGTGCCTGTTAGGGTGGAGCCCACGCATTGCCCCAGAAAGGCCCTCAGAATATTGAGCTTGAAACTGGGAGTGGGGTGCCTTAGTTTCTCCACCGGGGAAGGTCTGTCTACCACTCAAGGTTCTGCTGAAGCTTTGTGAGAAACTGGGGTGCTGACCCCACCCCTGCCCCTGGCCTTTGGGGTGCCCTAGACTCGGCATACATTATTTGCTGAGTGCTGAGAGCTGCTGAACTGTGGTGTATGGGGTCGCTCAGATCAGGAAGCTGTGGGTCCTGTCTCAGCCTCAGTTTCCTCATCCGTCCAGTGGGCACAACCACACGCTGCTGTGTATTAAGTGCAGGGCCTAGGCCCTGCTGGCTGGCGTTGGGAGGGCTGTTTCCGGTCCCTTCCTGGCTCTCGTCTGCCCTCCTCCCTGCCCTGAGGGTGCTGCTCATCTTCCCGGCTCCGGAATGGGATGGAGCCAGAGTTTCCAGCGTGGGTTAGTGTCCGCCTCGTCCCCATCCTCAGCAATCCCCTGGTTTGGCATAGGGTAGACGTGAAGCCGGTGTCCTGTGGTACGAGCTGGGCTGGGGCTGGGGACCAGTCCAGCTCTGTCTCCCCATTGTGCCCCCCCATAACCCGCCAGGTCATTTGGCTGCTGGGTCTCAGCTCCAAGAATGGCTGATGAGTGAATGAATGAATGAATGAATGGCTGGCTGGCTGGATGCTTCTGGCTTCTTTCCCTTTCTCTGTGCAGCTCCAGCCCCATGTGTAACTGTCTTTAGAAGATCCAGGGAGGCCCAGACTGTTTTGGGGTCTCTTCTGCTCCCCAGCTCTCTGGCCTGGCCTCGAGTCCTCTCTTCCTGGCTCCCCAAGGTCTGCAAGCTGTGTCTTCGAATAGAGTCTCTGTAATCTTGGCCGTGGTGTGGTCTGCTGTCACAGACCGGGAAACAGAGGCCCAGAAGGGAGAGGGCTGTGGGGCAGGGCTGGGGTTGGAACCCCTGCCTTGCCTGTCCCTCCACCCGGCCCTGTGTCCCGCCTGCCTATGTATTTATAGTCCTTACTGATCTATATTAGCACCAGGGCCTGTTCAGGCTTTGCCGTCTGAGATCTGAGGTCGGCTTTGAACACTCCGGGGGGCTGTGGGCTCAGAGCTCATCCCCATGGGGCGGGTGAACGCGGCTTCTCACCTTACGCTTCCCAGCGCCGGGCTCACGCTGGGCCCTTTGCCTGCAAAGTCTTTGCCAGACATGGGCCAGCCTTTGCGGGGTCAGTGTCTTTGTCTGGGTCTGTTGTCACGCCTTGCTTCCCTCCAGCTCTGCAGGAGACTGTATTTAGCACGGGATTGAGGGCATGGGCAAGCCAACCCCCTCTCGGAGCCTCAGTCTCCCCATCTGTAGAATGGATGTAATGCCCACCCATCTCCGGTCTGGCAGGCCCGGAGCTCTGGCGGGCACAGAGCCTGCAGACTGTGTGCACCCCTCACGTCTCCTCTGGTCCTCCTCTGGCACAGTCCTGGCACCCGGAGGGGCTGGAATGTCATCTCCACTTGACAGATGAGGCCAGCGTGGCCCCAGGGGCAGCGCGACTTACCACCGCTGCGCTGCCAGCCTGCCGGGGCAGAGTTCGGACTCGTTTAAGTCTGAGTGCTCCCACCTCCCAGGCCCCCTCCCCAGGGCCCAGGGGGTCCTTGGGTGAGGTCGAAGTCCTCACCCCACCAGTGTGGTTCCTGCCCCGGTCGCCATGGGAACGACTCCACTAACTCTATGCTTCTCTTACAGAGCAGAGACGACTGGCCGCCCTGAGCGCAATTCAATTCAACAGACATTTACTGAGTGCCTACTATGCGCCAGGCCTTAGGCTAGGCACTGGGGCGGGGGGGCGCAGAGAGGAAGATGGGGTCCCGTCCTCAGGTAGCTCTGGGCTTGGGAGTAAGGGGCGTGGAGAGACAGGCAAGGGCCCAGCAGCTTGGCGCCGAGAGAGGAACGGCACGGAGGACTAGGAGCAGCAGAGACAAGGGTTTAAGTGCATTATGGGAGAGCTGCTCCTTGTCTGTGCCTCAGTTTCCCCACCTATAAAATGGGAGGAGGTGAGGCTGAGTGAGATGATTTCTAGGACCCTTGCAGGATCCCATGGGCCGCGCATGCACCATGGGGGTGGGGACAGAGCAGGGAGGCCATGGCTCTGCAGAGGGGACGTCCACAAAGGCTTCTCAGAGGAGGGTGAGTGAAGGGTCTGAAACAGGTGGGATTAGCTTCCCGGGCTCAGGAATGGCGTACACAGAGGCCTGGAAGGCATGCAGAGGGCGTCCCTGAAACCTCACAGGGTCACAGTGGGACAGGGTGACAGGCGAGCTTAGAGAGGGGTTTGAGGGCCACAGGGTAGGAATATAAGCGCTGTCCCGGGGCAGTGGGGGTCATGGAGTGCTGTAGCGGGAGAACCGGAAGCAGATGGTCCTGTGCAGCCCCGCATCCTGGATACATTCCCCTAGCGCCCTGCAGTCGTGTGGCCACGGCAGCGTCGGCACCGTGTTGGGCACTTTGCATGCTAGTCCTCCTGCAGCCCCATCAGCGGACATTACTGGACCCCATTCACAGAGGGAGATACTGAGGCTCAGCAGGGGAAGCTTCTTGCCCGAGGTCATGCTGTGAGCCCTGAGGCCCCCATGCTGAGGGGGTCTCTGTTCTGTGTAAGCTCACCCGTCCTGACCATCCCAAAGCCCTTGGCTACCTGCCAAAGTCAGGTTTGTGGGGGTGAAGGTAGGAAGATCCCCAAATGCTAGCAGGGGCCAGCTTGCTCCCGGCCCTGAGCTCCTTTCCACTTTACAGATGAGCAGACTGAGGTCCCCAGGGTTGAATTTGAGCGAGAGACAGTGTAGGGTGGGAGCCTGTCTCCTCCTCATCTAACTGAGTCTGGAGGGTTCAAGTCCTTGAGACCTGTGCAGAAACTGACACCAAAGTCCTCCCCAGGGAGTGGGAAGGGCTGGCCTTGGTGTCACAGACCTGGGTTCAAATCCTGGCTTTGTCTTGGATGAGCTGTGTGGTGGTGCGCAAGTCACGGAGTACTCTGAGCCTCGGTTTCTTTATCTGTACCAGGGAGGACAGACCTCTCCATTCTCTCATTAACACGCATTTACTGAGCACCTGCTGAGGGCCCGGTGCCAGGCTCTTCCCTGGGGGCAGCACAGTCATGGATCCCGGGGTGCGGAGGGAGGCCAGGGGCTGCGGGAACCCAGCTCTAGGTGAGAGCAGGGCGGGAGGCAGGTGCTAGCTCCCGCAGGACCTCGTGGGTGGGCTCTGGATGCGCTGGAATTTTCCTGAATCAGCTGGGAGTGCCATGCTCAGACTGAGAGTACAGGAAGCGTACCCAGGCTGGGGGCCGGGGGCAGTCGGGCCGTGGGAGCAGAGACAGCTCGGTCAGGTGCTAGAAATAGGGCAGAACCAGCGTACACAGAGTAGCACGGTGGGCCCAGAGGTCCCCAGGCACGGGGCGCTGGGTGGATGGGTCCGTGGGCTGGAGAGAAGCCAGTCAGGGGCAGGTGGGCAGCGGGCTGGGTGTCCAGGCCTAGATGGGGTGGGGGTGGCTGTCTGGAGTTCTAGTTCGAGTGTGGTCAGCTCCAGGCTGATAGAAGCCTTGGGAGGGGCTGAGATGGTTCCAGAGGAAGCAGTTTTGAGAAGGGCAGAGAGCTGGGCCCAGGACCTCCAGGAGGGCCGCTGCATAGAGACAGGGACTGGGGGAGAGCCAGGTGCGGGTCTTTGACCCAGGGTGACAGTGTTTTCTAGGAAGAAGGCATCTGGGCTCGGGTCTGCCAGAGAATCTGAATTCCAGGAGTTGGGGTGGGGAGGTGGTTGCAGGAGGGAGGGCTGAGGCCCTGGTTTCTCCCAGAAGTCAGCACCTAAGTCTGTCCCCAGAAAGAGGAGGCCCCAAGGAGGGAAGGTGTTTCCGAAGGAGGGAAAAACATTTGCATGCATAACAAGGCCAAAGTGAGGGAGAGAAAAAGGGGGGGAGAGAGAGAGAGATGAAAAGAAATTACCATACATCAGGATCTTGTTATTCAACCTAATTTTCAAAGGACCACAGCTGTCGCACTGAGATAATCCGTTAATTATAACAGCCATTGTGCTTTGGCAATGGGAGAGAAACCGAGGCCGGGAACAGGCTGAAGGAGGGGGAGGGAGCAGGCTTTTGAGGGCCTGGACCTCAGAGAAGGGGCAGGGCCAGAGGGGCTGCTCTTGGGGTCAGGCCTCAGCCTTCCTCACTGCTATGGTGACAACCGTGAGCGGTGAGACCCTACATGTGCCAGGCGTGTGCCATGCTCCTGGATCGGGGTCATACCTGCAATGGCTGACTTTATTGAGCAGTTACTATGTGCCAGACCCTGCTCTGTGGCTGTTCCCTCTGGCTAGTCCCCTTCTTGCCCATTTTACTGGAGAGGAAACTGACACTCAGGGGAAAGAAGCAGCTTACCAGGGCGATGGTTAAATAGGCAGGCTGGTTTAGAGGGGATGTGGTCCCTGCCCTTCCAGGAGCTTGTAAAGGAGGACCAGTTTCATTGGATTGGTCACCAGGAGCTGGTGGACCTAGGAGCGGTCATCTTGTAGGGCCCCCAGTTTTGCCCAGCTAGCCATCGCCAGAGTCACTCCCCCGGCGTTTCCGGGCCCTGAGGCAGCCCCTGGGCCCTGACAGAGTCCCCTTGTTCTCAGAGCTGCAGCTGCGGCCTCCGCTGGGGTGGCACCTGCCCTCCAGGGCCTCGCAGGCTCGGGGCGAGGAGAGGGTTTCCCACTGGCCAGCAGCCTCCGTGCGGACCCCTTGTGACCCCAGCTGGCGGTGGTGAGGAGACAGAAGGTTTGGACGGGTTTCTCAGCCTGGCCCGCAGGACTCTGGGGTGCAGGGCGCTAAGGCCTGGTAAGGGAGCAGGAGCACAGGCAGCATGAGGGGTGCCCAGAGCCGAGGGGACCCTGAGAGCGCCCTTCCGTGTGGCTCTGTCCGGCAGCCAGGCCTCAGGCCTTTGGGGGCTGGAGGTGCAGCACAGATCGCAGACAGGACTTCCTGTTCCTGTTCAGACCCAGTGGGGACCCCAGACTTGACGCAGGCAGTGTTGTAGGGGTTCTGAGGAGCAGCAGGCCCCACAGGGTGCCAGACAAGTTTGAGAGGCGCTGGGGGCCCTCTCCTGACTTGAGGTCCTCAGGGCCTCGGGGCGCTTAAAACCATGGGGGAATTGTGACCCCAGGAGCTGGGACTCAGTAGCATGCAGGACCTCAGGGTCATAAATACATCCTGCATACTCTCAAGCACCAGACTTAGTATTGGAGATCCCTAAAAATGACAGCCCCATGCTGTCAGTGTCCCAGAGCCATCGACCAGGAAGGCTGGAAGTGGGGTGGGAGAGATCTCGAGCACCCCCAGGTCCTGGAATGGGAGGCTCATGGAATCCCTCGTGCAGGTGGGGAGTTAGTCGTCCCCACTGTGCAGGAGCCCAGGACCAGACACCCCATGCCCGGGAGCCAGGGTGGAGGATGGGGCCCCTGCTCTGCCCTGCACAGTGCAGACCCAGGGCAGCCACAGTTTATGGAGTTGTCAGTGGATTCTGGAAAGGTGGGGGTTAAAAAAATAACACTTCCCAAGTTTTGAATATTGGCAGCTAACAGTGAAGAATGTTATCCTTGTCTCAAGTTGCTATCCTTGTTCCAGAATCTTGTGAGCCAGAGCCTGACACTATCTGTGGAGGGGAAGCCACTGAGTAGCAGTTGGAAGACCTCAGTTTCCTCATCTGTAAAGTGGGGGTAGTGAGAGCTCCAACTCCGGAGCTTGTGCTGAGGGCTGAGTGGACACAGGAGCTGGGCAGCGCCTAGGCCCCTGGACGGCTGTCCTGCTTGCTCGCTCCTCCCCGGAGCCTCTGAGCTCAGGGGGCTCACAGCCCCGAGCCCCCTTCTCCCATGGGCCCTGACCCGCTGCTCTGGCTGGGGACAGCCCCGAGGGTGTGGGAAGGCAGGGAACAGCCACACAGGACCCTGGAGGAGGAGCAGCTGGTGGAGGCAGGGCTGGGGGGTGGGCCTAGCCGGTGCCTGGTACATAGTAGGTGCTCCATAAATGTTTATTGAATGAATGAATGGAGGCCATGCAGGCAGAGGCAGCCGTGCGTGCACAGGCACTGGTGAAAGCGGGTCCAGTGGAGACTGGTGAGTAGCGCCCAGGGGCTGCCACTGCGCCAGGTGGGGGAGGACAGGCCAGGTGGGGTGAGGGCAGGGGTCGGGGGTAAAGTTCAGGTGGGGAGAGGGCAGGGATCAGAGGGGGTAAAGGTCAAGTGGGGAGAGGGCAGGGGTCATCAGGGGCTAAAGCTCAGGTGGAGATAGGGCAGAGGTCAGGGGGTAAAGGTCCAGTGGGAAGAGGGCAGGGGTCAAGGGCTAAAGGTCATTTGGGAAGAGGGCAGGGTGTTGAGGGGGAGGCTGAGTCAGAGGGGTGGTGGAGTTCTGGCGGGGAGAGGTGAGGGCCAGGTGTGAGTACGAAGTCTGAGTAGTCCGATGGGTTCTGGGAGGTGGCCCTTGGGGTGGCATCGGGGTGGACTTCGCCCCAGGGTTCCCTTGGTGGTGGGCTGTCTGCTGTCCCCTGTGCCTGCAGTGGGGGCTGAGGGCAGGTAGCCAGTAGCTGGGCGTGGGCTGGCCGTTCAGAGCTGCCTGCGGGTCCAGGGCTGGGCTGAGAAGTCTGTGTCCTCTTGCTGCCCCTCCACAGAGGCCTGGCTGTGATTAGGCGCTAATGACAGCCGTGTGCCCTGGGAGCAGGGAGCCGCGGGGACCCAATGGGTTCAGGTGGCCTAGGGGACAGTGGTGGAGGCTTGGCAGAGACACCCACGCGCACTGCTCTTCTCCTCTGAACAGATGAGGAAACCGAGGCCCGGGAGGTAAGGCGCTGGCCCGCTGGAGGCCACACCTGGAAGCCAGGCGCTCAGGCGTCTTCGACCTAGGGCCAGTACCTCTCAGAGCGGCCCGGGCTCCCTCTGCAGAATCCCAGCCCTGGGCAGGGGCTGTGGGCCTAGGACCCAGGTTCGGCAGGTCCACGTCTCCCCGCCACTGCCGACCCTGCCGCCTGCAGCTGTTGTGAGGCCGCTGGCCGCTCTGGGCAGGGCGGCCCGTCCTCCTGCCTCACGGTTGTGGGGGGACCGTGGCTGGCTGGATAGCGGGTGCCCCCCACCCAGGACTGGGCTACTGGGCGCTTCCTGGCTCAGGCCTGCTCTTCGTGTCCCTGTGATGCAGTGTGGCCACGGCCTGCCGGCTCTGCGGGGTGACACAGCCAGGGGTGGACGCCAAGGCCACAAGGGCAGAGGCTGGCTCCCCAGAGACCCGGGGCAGCTGGCGCGAGGGGCTGAGACTAATGAGACGCGATGGAATGGGGTGGCGGGACAACACCTCGGGGGAGACCTAGACAGACCTGGCCTGGGGCGGCCCAAGGGTGTTCACGGGCACCGGGGGGCTGTGTGGCAGTGCGTGTGATGGGGCAGGGGGGTCTGGTCTGGTTGACATCTAGGACAAGGTAAGGACGCAGTGCCGTGCATTGACAGACTGCAAGGCCAGACCGAGGCAGGCGAGTGCCACTCACTGCTCAGACCACACTGGTGACAGTGTAGGCGGGACCTGGGCCGCACGCGGGACCCGGGGTGGGCGGGACTGTGTGCCACAGCCTAGCAGAGCAGGTGGAGGCGTGGGTCTGTTTAGCTCAGATGAGGGCAGAGGTAACAGACTAACAGTGTGGGAAGGGCCGCGTGGGGACGTTGGTCTCTTTCCCAGTGGCTTCGGACAGCAGGCTGGAACCACGAAAGAGGTACGCGGAGGCTTTCATAGAAGACGTTTCTAAGAATCAGACTGCAAGGAGGGAGTGAGTAGCGCCCCAGGCAGGCACTGAGCGCCCCGTGGCTGGAAGCATGGAAGTGTGGGAAGTCATCCCGGGGGCCGGGCACTGTGACCCTGGGCAGATGGCTGCACCTCTCTGAGCCTCAGTTTCCTCATCTGGAAAATGAGCAGTATAAGGGGGACTGTGAGGCTGTGTATTGCACATCACCAGCACCCTCTCTGGATGGGGCTCCCCTGCTGGCCGCCAGCATCCTGACCCTGGAGTCTGTTCCAAACGCTTTCCTCGGTCTCCAGCCCCCTGCTGGCACCCCCACACCTCGTGCCCAGCCCTGGTCCAGGTCACGTGGGAGAGCAAGATAAATCTTGCTTTGTTTCTCTGCTGCGAGTCTAGTCAGGGGTGAGGGGCGCAGTGATAAAGAACTGAGAGAGGCCAGGTTGAGTGCCATGAGGGACCCAAGCCAGCGTTGAGTGACAAGGGACTTAGCTCAGATCTGGTGGTGGAGACAGCAGGGGTGGGGAGTAGTTGCCCTGAGACCTGAATGAAGCACGGTAGTGAGAACACTGGGGGAGAACATTCCAGGCAGAGGGCCTGGCATGTGCAAAGGGCCTGGGGTGAATATAGCTGGCTTGGAATAAGCACTTCCTGACTGATAGAGTAGTCAGTCTCTGGAGGCTTGTGAACAGTTGCCGCTTACACTTTCTTGTGACAGGAAGAGGAACACCCCCCTCCACCATAGCCAGTGCTTGTGCAGTTGCTACCAGGAGGCCAGCCCTTCAGAGGACACAGAGGGAGGAGTCAGCCTTAGTTTTCTCAACTGTCAAATGAGCCCAAAAGCACCAGCCATACAGGGCTGACATAAGACTCAAGGAACATAAAACGTCAGGCACCAATGATCCAATGCCAAAGACATCCCTGTGGTTAATTTCCAGGTGAAGAGACAGAAGCCCAGAGAGGTTAACCAATGTGGCAGTGTCACACAGCTTAGCATTCAAACCTAAGACCCTTTGCCTCCATTATCAATGCTTTTTTTCCCTCTCTCCCCTGCTGCTGGAGGTCAGTGCACTTGAAATCCAAATGGCTATAGTTCAAAGGGGAAGCCATCATACCCCATTTGACAGATGCGAAACTGTGGCCCAGGGCAGTGGCCCAAGGAACCTCTGTAAAGTGGGGGCTGCAACAAGACCCAGTGCCCAGCCCCTAGGCCGGGGCCTGCCTGAGGGGCTGACGGGCTTTGTCCTGGGGGGCAGAGTGCCGGCAGCCAGTTTCCGCCCCAGTGCCTGGTACTCCACTTCTGCCCGCCCGAAACTTCTGGCTGGGACCCAGGAGTCCTTGGTCCTCCTTATCCTGGCTGATGGCATCGACACGGGCAGGGACCGTGACACACCTTGTGCAGCTTGGTCATGGCGGAGCCCCTGCTGGGCTTACAGCTGCTGCGAATGGGATTTCCTGGGAGCCCAGGACCCAGACTGAAGCGCCCCTCACCTGTCCCCCATGGGTCTCCCCACGGGAGCTGGAGCCCGAGGTGGCACATGTGTGTGGGGCTTCCTGCCCTGCACGCGGCTTGCCTGTACCCTGTCCTGGGGTTTCCTGGGAGCCCTGAGTGGCATTCACCTTGCCACACAGGAGAGAAACTGAGGCCTGGACAGGACCTGGGCGCCCACCCACCCCAAGGTCTCAGGCTGGTCAGCCCCACACCTGCCTCGCTTACCTGTGGCTCCACCACCCACAGCCAGGCCTGACACCCAGCCCGCCTCGCTGTCTGGCCCCCTGCCTAGACCAGGGAGGGAGACAGGGTCGGCTAAGCCCCAGAGCCCCTCCAGCTGAGCCTGTAGTGGAACTTGGAGGTGACAACCCAGAGTCCCCTCAAACCTGGGCCCACGGGCCCTCAATCTTGGGTGCTGAGGGTTGGGAAGATAAAAGTCACACCAGCTACATGGCGGCTGTCCCCACATAGCCACGTTGTGGGCGGGGTGAATACTCACCCTATTTCCCTGGTGAGGGGACCAGGGGTCGTGACTAGTGTCCCCAAGTTAGTTGGGGGGAGCCTTGTCAGGAGACAGTAAGGTCCCAGAGAGGACTTGGGGTTGGCAAATCAGCATCTATCACTGCCACCCTGGGTCTTGTGGCTGCACTGTTCCCAGCTTGACATAGGACCCTGACCTTGTCCCTTCCTCTGGCCTGGCCTCAGTTTCCCCGCAGAGAGGCTGGGATTGGGTGGAGCCATGGCTCTTTGGCTTCCCAACTTGGAGGCTTTAGGGTTCTGAGTCCACAGGGGGCCAAGTGGCGTCTGGCGGGTAGATACACCCTCGACTGGGTCACCTGCTGAGGAGGAGGCCTTTGCCCTGCGGCTAAGTGGTCCCCGCCCCCAGGCAGTCTGCACCCTTTGATCTCCCTTGCTCTTTCCTCTCTCCTCTGCCCAAGGATGTCCCCACCAGAGGGGACATCACCCAACCCTGGAGCTGGCCAGCCTGGCAGCCTGAGCTCTGGTCTCTGCCAACACTGGCAGGTCGGGGACGCGCCACCTGCCAGCCGCGGCTTCCCTTTCCCTGCATGGCCTGGCGCCTCCCAGGCCACCTGGGTGCTGTGGCGTCTTCCACGGGGCCGGCTTTGCAGCAGCTGCTTCCCGCCCTTGCCCTCCGCTGGCTGGTCACAGACCGAGTTCCGGGCTCCGCTGGGCCCCCGTCATCTGTCTCCCTGCCCCTCGGGGTTGGCAGGAGGCGCCTGCGTGCCCTCTTTTGCCCCCGTATCTGTCCTCTTGCTGCGGAGGTTCCTCTGCCTCAGACACTCTATGTTTCTCTGTCTTCCTTCGTTCTCTCCTCTGTCCCCGCCCCTCTCCACAGCTCGGCTCCCCCCAGCATGTGTATTAAAGGACCTCGCAGGAGCAGGGAAAGGACGTGGCCTCGGCCGTTTGACCCCAGACCCTTGCTTCAGCCTGATTAAACCCATGCTGCAGCCCCTCCCCGCACACCTGCCCCGTGAGTGGGTGAGCAGCTGGGCCGGGGGCCAAGTGCTGCTGTCAGCGCCTTTTTGGCCTCCTCGTCCCCTCCCTGGCTGTGTCAGGCCTCAGCGGGTGGTGGGCAGGCAGCCCAGGGACGGAGACGGGGTGGCTGACGCACACGGGACAGGGGGATGGCAGCCTCCCCGCTCTGCGTGAGTCACAGCGCATACAGGAGCTGGGCCCTGGCCCAAGCCATCGTGGGGAGCAGGGTAGAGGCCACCAGCACGGTCACCTTGAGGGCGAGGGACAGAGTTCAGTGTCTGGGCTGGGGGGACCCACGATCTCTGCCAGCCCTAGGGGAGGGGATGGGAGAGGCGCACTGGAGCCTCAGCAGACAAATGGGCCTGACTACCTTGCTGCTGGGCTGAGCAGCACAGAAGTGAGGAGAGGGGGTGGGCCAGGGTGCTGGGTGGGGCCAAAGTGGCGCATGTGCACACAGACCTGGCAGGTCGGCAAGTGGGTGCCCACCTGTGTTCCCCAGGGGCTGCTGGCCTCACGCCTTCGCGCCCTCCACACACCTGCATGTGCTGCTGTGCACGCGCACACACGCCCGCTCCCGTGCCTGCCCGTGCACCGTCTCCTCGCTCACGTCAGCGTACCCTTGCCTCCTGCTCGAAGCCAGCCGCACACCTGCGCGTGCACCTGCATACAAATGCAGTTCCCAGACATTCCCAGGTGGAGGAGGGGCGGACCTAGGGCTCCTGCATCCTACAGCTGTGAGCGTGGGGACTCAGCTTTCCCCGCTCAGCCTGGCTGCCTTGGGAGGGGAAACTGAGGCCCAGAGAGGACGAGGACTGACCCCGTGAGCCACACTATCCCGGAGCCAAAGTCTGTCCAGTCTTGAAACCTTCGTGTGGCCTGGCCGAGGACAGCGATGGTGTCTGCCACCTGCCACCTCATGACAGCTCAGGCTGGCCCCGCAGGGTGTGGGAGGGGTGAGGCCAGCCTCCGAGGTCTCGATCCTTCCAGCCTCAGACCTGGCACTGGTCTGTGACCCAGCGAGCCATCTGGACACCCTGTCACCTACCACCTTCTCAGCCAGCACTGCCCACTCTGGACTTCCTTTGGGTTCCTCTCCACACCTCTGGGGCTCAGGGCTGTAAATTGGTTTTGCTTTAGCAGCACAGATCTACATTTTTTTCTTTTCCCTAAGAACACTCCTGGAGTTTCCTAGGAGAGGGAGCGGGAGGGTTGGTGGGTCTGAGGAAGAGTCTTTGGATTTCTCTGGCCTTACCCTCACTTCCCGGGCCCCTCTGAGAGCAGGGAGAGCGGGAACTGGGATTGTCTGTGTCCAGGGCACAGGATGGGAGTGGGGGCTGGGGCTGGGCCTGGCCACCAGGGTGTGTCTGGTTTGCTAGGGGACCTGCTCATGCCTCCCCTGGGCCTGGGACTGTTTTCCTACTTGGGAAGTGAGGGTCAGCTCAGGCAGTCTGCGGCCTGTGAGCCCTGTACCAGCCCTGTATCTTGGAGATGGACAGCGCGAATCACCTTACTTCTTCCCACCTCGCCTGGGCCAGGAAGGGCCCTGGGCCCTGCTCCATGGATTGAGAAGTACTCAGAGGTGATATGATTTGCCTGGCTAGTCAGGCTGGCTGGACGGGGCCAGAGGCCTCCTGGCTCCTGGCCTGGGCTCACTGTGCCTGCCCAGGCAGTGCTGTGTTCCTTGGGTCAAGTCCTCGTCCCTCTCTGAGCCTCTGACTGTCCAGCTATGGAAGCAGGTGTGGGGGTTTGGCTGTGCTGTTTCAGAGGTCTGAGGCTCCCCTTTGGGATCAGGGGCCCCTTCTGGAAAGTACTCCCGGGGTGATGACCTTGGGGAGTGTCTCTAGGTCCCGACTCTTACCCTCCTTCACTTGGCTCGGCTGGGCCTGTGGGGTAAGCTCACCCCACATCCTCCCGCTGCAGGGACCCCAGCCTCTGCATCCCCCTGTGAGGGGGGCCCACAGCCACCGCACTCTGCTCCCCTCCCCCATGGAAGCTGAGACAAGGGAATTATTTTTGGAACAAGAGCAGTTACACAACAAATGAATTATTTATCTTTGGGCATGGAGAAAGGAAGCATTTTGCTGGGCTTCTTAATTCTTTTTCTGGATTTGGGGTGCCCACCTGGGTATGTGGACCTGTGCATGTGGTCTGTCTGTCGTGTGCACAGATGGTAGGTGTGTGTGCATGTGTGCGTGTTCCAGGCTGTGTCCAGGTGTGTGCGCCAGGGTGTACTGGCTCGTGGGGGCACGTGGTCTTTGTGCAGGGTGGCGGGTGAGTGTGGGCACTAGCGTGCTGGACATGTGTGTGTGTGTGTGTGTGTGTGTGTGTGTGTGTGTGTGAGTGCACCTGACTCCCTGTCCCGGCTCCTGTCTCTGTCCCTGCTCCTCAGGATGCTACTAACCTCTGTCTCACTGTTTCTCCCCTAGTGCCCCCCACCGCCACCCACCTGCCCTCCTTTCCTTTATGTAGCAGGGACCCTGGGGTGCTCGATGGCATGGAGACCCCCAGGAGGGGTTATGGAGAGGGACTGGGCCCTGCACTGGAGCTCGAATGGGCTGGTCGGGGTCCTCCCACTGATCAGTCACCCCCTCGGTGCTGCCTTTCAGGAACCAGGTGACAGATGGGTCTCTTCCTTCCTGCCCCCGTGTCTCTGCTCTCCGCCAGAGCTGTGCCCTGCTCTCCAGTGGGAACCATCTGAAGTTCTGAGCCCGGAACCAGAGGAGGAGGAGGAGGAGGAAGAGGAAGAGGAAGAGGAACAAGGAGAGGAAGTACAGGCCTGCGGCCCTGTGCACCTTCCCAACAGGCGTCGAGGAGCACCTTGGGGAGCCAACCTTGCTTCCCCACATCTCGGCCAGGCTGGGTGCCCACTTGTAGCCTCCTGGAAGGCCCCCAGCAATTGGCATCAGCTGTGCCCATCTTGCCTGGGATCCCTGTGCCGGGGGGTCGCCCCAAGATGGTGGCGGCCCCAGGGAGGACTGTGCCGCCAGCCCCAGCCTCCAGCCTCTAGGTCCCCGTGCTCCGACCCCTCGCCCCCTCCACCTGGTCACCTGGGGGCCGAGGCCAGCACCATGCTGCGCCTGGGGCTGTGCGCTGCGGCGCTGCTGTGCGTGTGCCGGCCGGGCACCGTGCGCGCAGACTGCTGGCTCATCGAGGGGGACAAGGGCTACGTGTGGCTGGCCATCTGCAGCCAGAACCAGCCGCCCTACGAGACCATCCCTCAGCACATCAACAGCACCGTGCACGACCTGCGGCTGAACGAGAACAAGCTCAAGGCTGTGCTCTACTCCTCGCTCAACCGCTTCGGGAACCTCACGGACCTCAATCTCACCAAGAATGAGATTTCCTACATAGAGGATGGCGCCTTCCTGGGCCAGTCCAGCCTGCAGGTCCTGCAGCTGGGGTACAACCGGCTCAGCAACCTGACAGAGGGCATGCTGCGTGGCATGAGCCGCCTGCAGTTCCTCTTCGTGCAGCACAACCTCATCGAGGTGGTCACCCCCACCGCCTTCTCCGAGTGCCCGAGCCTCATCAGCATCGACCTGTCCTCCAACCGCCTCAGCCGCCTGGACGGTGCCACCTTCGCCAGCCTGGCCAGCCTGATGGTGTGCGAGCTGGCTGGCAACCCCTTTAACTGTGAGTGTGACCTCTTTGGCTTCCTCGCCTGGCTCGTGATCTTCAACAACGTCACTAAGAACTACGACCGCCTGCAGTGCGAGTCTCCACGGGAGTTTGCCGGCTACCCACTGCTGGTGCCCCGGCCCTACCACAGCCTCAACGCCATCACTGTCCTCCAGGCTAAATGCCGCAACGGCTCGCTGCCTGCCCGGCCCGTGAGCCACCCCACGCCCTACTCCACTGACTCCCAGCGGGAACCGGATGAGAACTCGGGCTTCAACCCCGACGAGATCCTTTCGGTGGAGCCGCCGGCCTCGTCCACCACGGATGCGTCTGCGGGGCCTGCTATCAAGCTGCACCACGTGACCTTCACCTCGGCCACCCTCGTGGTCATCATCCCGCATCCCTACAGCAAGATGTATGTCCTGGTCCAGTATAATAACAGCTACTTCTCTGACGTCATGACACTCAAAAACAAGAAGGAGATTGTGACGCTGGACAAGCTGCGGGCACACACCGAGTACACTTTCTGTGTGACCTCCCTGCGCAACAGCCGCCGCTTCAACCACACTTGCCTGACCTTCACCACCCGGGACCCTGTGCCCGGAGACCTGGCGCCCAGCACCTCCACCACCACGCACTACATCATGACCATCCTGGGCTGCCTCTTCGGCATGGTCATCGTGCTGGGCGCCGTCTACTACTGCCTGCGCAAGCGCCGCATGCAGGAGGAGAAGCAGAAATCTGTCAACGTCAAGAAGACCATCCTGGAGATGCGCTACGGTGCCGACGTGGATGCAGGCTCCATCGTCCACGCCGCCCAGAAGCTGGGGGAGCCTCCTGTGTTGCCTGTGGCCCGCATGTCCTCCATCCCGTCCATGATTGGGGAGAAGCTGCCCACCTCCAAGGGGCTGGAGGCCGGGCTGGACACGCCCAAGGTGGCCACCAAAGGCAACTATATTGAGGTGCGCACAGGTGCTGGGGGGGATGGACTGGCTCGGCCCGAGGATGACCTCCCAGACCTTGAGAACGGCCAGGGCTCTGCTGCCGAGATCTCCACCATTGCCAAGGAGGTCGACAAGGTGAATCAGATCATTAACAACTGCATCGACGCCCTCAAACTGGACTCGGCTTCTTTCCTGGGGGGCAGCAGTGGCGGTGGGGACCCCGAGCTGGCCTTCGAGTGCCAATCCCTCCCTGCGGCCACTGCCACCTCCACAGCTGCCGCGCCTGGGGCGCTGGAGCGGCCCAGCTTCCTCTCCCCGCCCTATAAGGAGAGCTCCCACCACCCGCTGCAGCGCCAGCTCAGCGCCGACGCCGCCGTCACCCGCAAGACCTGCAGCGTGTCGTCCAGCGGCTCCATCAAGAGCGCCAAGGTCTTTAGCCTGGACGTGCCTGACCACCCGGCCACCACGGGGCTGGCCAAGGGCGACTCCAAGTACATCGAGAAGGGCAGCCCGCTCAACAGCCCTCTGGACCGGCTCCCGCTGGTGCCCTCGGGCAGCAGTGGGGGCAGCGGCGGGGGCGGGGGCATCCACCACCTGGAGGTGAAGCCGGCGTATCACTGCAGCGAGCACCGCCACAGCTTCCCCGCGCTCTACTACGAGGAGGGCGCCGACAGCCTCAGCCAGCGCGTGTCCTTCCTCAAGCCGCTGACCCGCTCCAAGCGAGACTCCACCTACTCGCAGCTCTCCCCCAGACACTACTACTCAGGGTACTCCTCCAGCCCCGAGTACTCCTCCGAGAGCACGCACAAGATCTGGGAGCGCTTCCGGCCCTACAAGAAGCACCACCGAGAGGAGGTGTACATGGCTGCCGGCCACGCCCTGCGCAAGAAGGTCCAGTTCGCCAAGGACGAGGACCTGCACGACATCCTCGATTACTGGAAGGGGGTCTCGGCCCAGCAGAAGCTGTGACCCTCTCCTCCCTGGTGAGGCTGGAGGGGGAGGGCTGGGGCGCTCGGGAAGGGCCCCGGAGGGGAGGCCGGGCCAGGCAGTGCACTGAGGGCCGGGGCCTCGGAGTGGACGCACACGCACACCCGCACGCACGCACCACGCACACACACCTGACCACCACCTGACTGTGAACCAACCAACACCCGACAATAATGGACAGGAAAACAAAGACACATTTTCCTTAAAGTTTACAAACTGATACCGAAACCAGGCGTCTTTACTGTGCTGCCCAGGGACTCTGCCAGGGTGTGTGGGGCTGGGGACAAGGACAGGTGACGAGGAAGCCAGGAGGGTGTGGGGCTGGGGGAGCTGGGACTAAGGACAGGATTGAGGGCAAAGGAGACTGAGGACCGAAACCTCCCAAGATGGGGACCAGACAGCGGAGACTGGACACAGGGTGGACACTGTGTGTGATTTTCTTCCTCCTTGGATGGCCTAGGGAAAGGAAGTGGTGACCCCTTGGTCACACAACAGGTCAGTCTCAGTCTCCCACCTTTCCAGCCCAGTGCTGCCCCAGCCGGCTGCTCCCCTGGGCCTCCCAGCTGGTCTATTCATCACCCATCCAAAGCCGAGGTCTCTGGGGGCTGAGGGATTTGAGAATCAGGCAGGTGCTTTTCCTCCCTAGAAAGCCCATGGAAGCACCCTTGGGTTCTGGGGTTGGGGCTTGTAACTCTAGGGGGGTCCCCCGGCAGGAAGGGAGCAGAGGCAAGGCGACAGGCCACCCAACTCCTTCAAGTGTCTTCCAAGTAGCTCGGGAACTGCCTAGGGGTGGGCAGGGGCAGATGAGGCCCCGCGCATCTCAGGTGCAGGCCCCAAGCCCTGGGCCCCCCAGCCTCTCTGGGCCTCGGGGGACCCATACCTCGCCCCCGGAGGGGCGACAGTGAACTGTGAGGCCTGAGGGTAGCGGGGAGGTGGCGTGGAATGGCGGGGGACTTCCTACCTGCACCCTGCCTCCTGCTCCTGCCTGACGCCCGCTGTGGGGTCTCTGGACAGGTCTTAGCTTGCCCACAGGAAGGAGGGTGCCTGACACCCCACCCTCGCCTCACCTCCTGGCCAGAGGGGCTCCCATGTTTCCATGGAAATGGCCACTTTCCTCTCTGACCCCCACCCAACATCGAACAAAGCACAAACAGTGAGGTCCCCTCCACTGCCCTGAGGTGTGGGGGGAGCAGGTTGGGTTTGAGGGCCCCTCCCCCTCCCTAGCTAGCCCATCACCATAGCAACCCAGTGCCTGTCAGTTGGTGCCCAGAGTCACCAACCGTTGGGCTGTGGGGTTCTCTCAGTGTGGGCGGCAGTGGAGTGCGCTGAGGGAGGGCAGGGCTGGGCTGTGGCTGCCTTTCTCAAGAGCCGGGGGTTTCTGGGGACGAATTCTAGGGAGGAGCAGTTCTGGGGTCTTGAGGCCTGGGACCTTGAGCGTCAGCAGGCGAGGGGCTGAGAGAGCGCCCCTTCCCCGGTGTGGGAGGCGGGCCAGTGAGTGTGGGGCCGACTCTCCTGAGTGGCTTTGCCCACCTGCTCATGTGCCCTCAGCTCCCCAGCTGCCTCAGGATGTGGGGAGCCGCATGTCCCTGCCGGGGCTCCCCAGCTCCTGGCCTGTCACCTTTTTGGGCTTCTTGAGACAGCAGGACTGAGACTGTGGGGTGAGGATAGACACGGGGGCGGGACTGAGACCTGCACTGTGGCGGAGTGCCATCCTCGGGTGGGGGGCGCCAACCTCCAAATGCTAGGGTGGGGGATTGCGGGAGGTTGGGGGGGCCAACTGAACACCTAGGTCATGTCAACTTGGGGGTGAGCTGAGTCCAGGGCTCGCTCTGGGGGTGACATTTGTGAAGAAAAGACTGTTCTCCTGGGGAGTAGAGGGGTCGGGCTGGCATTAACGGGCAGGGCAGGCCGCCCCCACCCCCCAGACCTGCCCCTCAACCCCTCCTCACACTCAGTTGGCAAAATGGAGAGAAGCAAGCTGGGAAGCCAGCGGTGTGAGGAGCAGACTCCCTGTTATATTTGCATGATGATTTTACTGTATTTTTCTGAGCAAACATCTGTCGTGTATGTGCCAGTCTGTCCGGTTTCCCCACCTCCCTCCCAGATTCCCTCCGTTGTGATCTGAGCAGCTCTTGAAACCCTGGGAGGGGCCAGCTCTGCGAGAGACCCAAAACAGGTGCCACCAAAACAGCCCGACTCCCTCCCAGCTCCTGTCTTTCTGGGCATCAGGCCCACAAGTGCCACCTCCCCTGCTCCCTCCGTCTCTCCATGGCCACCTCTTCTGTCCCCCGGGCACCTCATCCTTTCACGCCCCTTTCCTCCTCTATGCCAGGGAGGGTGGCCATAGGGACGTTTGGAGAGGGCAGCCCCATCTCCAGGTGGAGGGGACCGTCACGGTCCCTCTCGTGTGCTCCAGTTCCCATGTTGCAGGCGAGGTGACTTTCAGGCCAGGGGGATGGGGTCAGTCACACTGCTGGAGACAGGAGGCCAAGAGCTTGGGGTTTCATGGACAACTGGGGACCTGAAGGACGAGTATTGGGAGGACAGGGAGCTGCCAGTGGCCTGGCCTCGCCCCAGGAAGGTTCTCAGAGGCAGGCTGGGTGCCGTCTCTACTCTTCTGCCATCATTCCTTCTTGGAGACCTATAAACCTTCAGGCCGGCTCATCTTCGGGGGCTTTAAACTTAGGGCCCCATCTCAATAGAGGGACCTAACCCCTTGGGAGATCAGGCAGCCTAGAATAATCAGAGCACACTGTTGCCTGTGAGACAGAGCAGGGCTCTAGATGCAGGCCTCAGCCTCCCACCCCAAAGCTAGGCCGGACCTCCAGCCGGCCAGGCCAGGCCTCTTTGGGAAGAGCTCCCTGCCTCTGTGTCCTTTTTGGGATGATTACTCCCCCGAGCAGAAGTGACATACAAAAGACAGAAGAACAGTTACCCCCAAGAGCTTGTGTTTGTAAGGGCCCCGGGTCCCAGCCCGGCCTGCACAGGCTGAGAAGCTGGTGCCTTGGGTGGAGGGGAAGGGGCCAGGGAGGAGTGTGGTCAGGGTCCCGGTGTGGGCCGTTGTGGGGAGCCAGCTGGGGAGAATGTGGGTGCTGCACCGTGGACTCTGCCTGGGGCCCAGGCGAGGCCATACCTGGGCCTGCGCGTTCCCTGTGTAGCCTGCCCCCCGGGGGTGGAGTAGAGGTACCCACTGTCTTCTGAGGGCAGGGCAGGTGTGCAGCCCCGCTGGTGGAGCTCACAGCCTTTTCCAAGTGGCAATCAGAGGTCTGGGGGGCAGGAAGCTTGTGTTAGAAGACGGCTCCTCCCTTTGCAGGAAGCACCCCGCTCTGTGCACCAAGTGCCCTCAGCTCTGCCCACTGCCCGAGGACATGGCAGCCCTGACTGAAGAGCATTGGGGAGGTGGGGTGGGCAGTGGGAAGACCCACCTGGGCAGGCCAGGCTCGGGGCACCCCACAGGGCCACTTCCGGACAGCTGGGTAAAGGGCGTGGGGCTGCCCAGGGCCCCTGATACTGCCAGCCGGAAGCCGCTTGTGCCCCAGTCTGGGAATTTAACAGAAGGGGAAACAGAGGCACTGGAGAGAAATGGAAAGGCCTGTTGAAAACAGTGACAACAAGGGACCGGACAGGGACAACAGTGACAGACACCCCCACCCCACCTTATAAGAAGCCTAAATAAAGTGAAGGGACAGACAGTGTTTCCCAGGGGTGGGCACAGGCAGGGAAGGAAAATGGGGAGAAGGGCTGGGGTGGTCCCTCGCCCCTTAGAGGAAGAGGCAGGCAGCTGTCTCCTTAAGACACAAGGGACTGGAAAAGGAGCCAGCAGCTGTGACAAAGGGACAGGAGAGAGTGGGTGGCCGGAGTGTCTGGCCAAGCACCCCCTGCCGCCACCACCACCAGGCCTGGGTGGGTGTCCGAAGCCTCGTCTGCCCAGTGCTGTCCGCCCTCTCTGGCAAGATGACCGCTCTCCAGGGCCCAGGGCCCCAGGGCAGGGACTTCCCTCCAGCTCATGGTCCACTGTGACACGGTCCCTTGCCGACACCGTGCTGCCACCTGAGACAGAGTTGGTCTTTCCCCTCTGTGTCCCCAGTAGAGGTCAGTCACTCTTGCTGAGCGGAAGGGAGAGGAAGAGGAAGAGGGGGTCCCATGGGGCTGTCTGGGCAGGGTCTGGGCCTCCTCTTCCGTGCCCCTGCTCCTCTGCCAAGCACGCACAGACCCGGGCAGGGGTTCGGGTCCAGCAGCGGTGGCCGTCCTCCCCTCCGTGTCCCCAGCCCCCTCAGGCGCCGCCAGCCCCCTGGTGCGCTGCGGCCTGGCACCTGCTTTGAGCCCTGCAGAGCTGGGCTCAAGGCCCTGAACTCCGAACCTGTGAACCCCAGCTGTGTACGGACCCTCTCTCCTTCTGGGGGCCTTGATCCCGCGCCTTTTCTTCATTTAGGGGGGTAACTTCATTTATTTTCTCCTCCCGACATCTGCCCTCCATCCCCATTTCCTGTTTTAAACTGAATGGCACGAAATTGTTTTCCTCAACTCGGAGATTCCTGTATGGAGAGAATCAATTTCTATATTTGCAATAAATTTCTTATTTAAAACAAGAGGGCCAAGGTTTCTGTGCAGTGTTGTCTGACTGTGTGGATGCCCCTTGCCCCCTGGTTCTGGTGCCCCCGCCCCATGCCATCTTTCCCCCCAGAGTTCTGCCCATGGGCCTAAGCATGGGGCTGATAGATGGGGTCATCTCCACCTGTCCCATCCCTGGGACCCTCCACCGTCTGCTGTCCTCCGAGGCTACTAGCCACTCACTCCCTTTAGAACCAAGAGATGCTGCTTGTTTCTGTGGTCAGGCCCATTCAGTGACCTCAGACTGAATAGCCCAGAGTTTGGCTCAGATGGGCCCCAGCCTCCCCTTCCCTGACCCCCACTATCAGGCTGCTCCCTGAGGCCCTGAGCCGGCCTGGGCTGCCATAGGGCCGCTTTGAGTATGTGCCAGGGGTCAGAGTGGTCCCCACGAGGGACGTTACATAGCAGGCCTCAGAGGCTTCAAACCAGGTGGCAGCTGGAGCTGTGGTCCTGGTGGCTCTAGGAGACCCATGGCTTCCCAGTCCCTTCCTCTGCCAGAGTCAGAGGGTGAAGACCCTTGGGATGGCCCTGGCCTGGGTCCCCTCACCTTCCCCTGCCTGATCCCGCCCAGTGTTCTCACGGTCCTCAAGGAAGCCTCCCTAGGTGGCTGTATCTGGGCCTTCAGTGGGAAATTCCAGTGGGGACTTGTACCAGGAAGGGGACAGAGGGACACTCTCATATCCATCTTGTCAGAACTGGAACCACGGCCACCATGCTCCCCAAGCCTGACATGGATCTGGGCCCCCTACTGATTCCCTGCCTGGGACACATGGCCTCAGTTTCTCTTTGTCAGCATGGGCTTTTTCTCTTGAACAGCTGGTTTTATCCCAAGGAAACGAGGTATGACCCAAGGTGTACATGAGGCTGGGTTGTCCAAATGCTTCCCCTGGGGGACTCCGGTGGTACTGCTGGGAATTTGGACGTGTCCTCACGGACAGCTTTGCTTTCCTGTGCAATGTAAGATTTTTTGTTCATTACACTACAAATGCCAAGATCCCTACTTTTTCATTTCAACAACAAATGTTGTTCTACTTATAATTCTAGTGACCTTAAACCTTAAATATATGTTCATGAGAGTGGCCTTGGGCTAACTGTGATCCTGTTTAAAATAATTGAAGAAATATCCTTCACCAGCGCAAACTTTGTCCATTAGTTTTATATATCTGCTTTCCTCAGTTACTTACAGAATGAGCCAAACCTCCTGTTACCAAACAGATTCCTACTGACGCCCATGATGACTGTGGGTTCTTGTCCTGTCCTGGTGGTCTTACCCCAAGAAAAATGACATTTCTGAAATCTACAAGTGACTCAAAGTTTAAGGAGACTGTGGTTGTTTTAATAGGGTAAATATCACAAATGCCTAAACTGCTTGGTCCGGATGTCTTAATCCAAGACATTAATTATGCAAACGTGACCCGCTGCCTTTGCACCCACTTCTTCTTTCTGAGGTTACTCTCTTATCACCCCAGTATGGAACACCTCTTCTGATATGGCTCCAGTCTGTGGACAGCTGTGGCTGAGACCTCCTGAATCGGAGAGATTAGCAAAGACAGGGATCTGTGCAGTGTAGCCAGAACCCCACTTACCAGAGGACACCCCCTTTTCTACTCTCCTGGGCTGTGTCTTCTAACTGGGGACACTGGGGTTGGCAGTCGCTTTGGTCCCCTCCAGAGCCTGGAGCTGCACCACAACTTCCCGCTCAGCCCTCCACAGCCAGGCCTGCTGCTTTCCCCTCCTGCTCCCCGAGTCGTCCTCTCACCGAGGAGGCCCTCAGGCCGCATGGGAGTCCCAGCCTGCTCTGTAATAAGAGTAACAAGATTAGGCTGGTGTCCCCGCTGGCCACTTGGCCAGGGAACTTCCTCTTCTATGTCACTGCTGAGCTCAAGCCCCTGCCTTAGCAACAGTGAAGTTTTTTCTCCAGTGATGCCCTTGAAAGGCTTGGCTGCTTCTCAGGGGTGTGGTTGCAACCCCGGTCCTGGGCCTCAGATTTTCCCAGGTTCTCCTGAGTGCCTCAGGCCTGCCGCCCCTGTTCCTGTCTGGGTGATGTTCAGGGCTCTGTGGGGTCCCCAAGCTTCCCCCAGGCCTGGCCTTGTCACCTGTCCTGGGCGCCTTGCCTGCCCTAACTGTGTTGCCCTCCACCATCTGCTGCCCTCTCTCCACAGCGACTGGCTACTCTTGATCGCTTGAAAATTAAGAGATGTTGCCTGTCTCTGTGATCAGGCCAGGGATCTGGGGTCACCATCCTGTGACCTCAGACTGAACTGCCCAAACTTTGAACCAGGTCTTGGTTTTCTGAAACAGCGCCCACTGTCCTCTCCTCAGACCCCGACTCTCCAGCTCTTCCACATGGGCCCTGCTCTGGGAGGCCCTGGGCCAGCCTGGATTGCTACAGGGCCGCTCCAAGTGGGCTGCACGGGACTGAGCCAAGGCCCTGGCAGGGGCGCCACATGGTGACACTCAGCAGCTTCAACCCAGCTGGAGCTGTGGCCCTGGTGGGGGCCCATGACTTCCTGTTCCCTTCCTCCACTGGGGTTGGACGGTGGCTGGGGACCCCCTGGGAGGGCCCTGGCCTGGGGCCCCTCACCCTTCCCCTGGCCGATCCTTGCAGGCTCATGTTCCCTCCAAGGCCCTCACACAGCCCCCAAGGCAGGTGTCCCTAGGTGCCTTCAGCCGGGCCTTGCTCTGTGTCCAAGCCACTGCAGACGTATTCCTGAGCCCTGTGTCCCAGGGCTGCCCCTTGGGCCTGGACCGGGCCCTATGCAGGGCTCCCCACTTGCTACCTTCCTTTCCCTAGCTGATTCAGGGACACTGCTGTTCTCTCCTGCCAAGGCCCTGACTGTGGCTCCCGCCAGGGGGTTTTCTTCACTGTTTTCATCGGCTCTGAGATTAGGGAGGCCAGTTCCGAATCTGGGCTCTCTCTTGGGCCCCTTGTCCCTGTGCTCTGGATTTCAGGTCCCACTGTGGCGCTGCCCACTGTGCCTGGCGCTTTCCATGGGGGTCACAGTCATGGGCCTGGGAGGCCTCTTACCGTGACCCTCCACCTGCAAGCAACAGAATTAGTGCCACTGCGTCAAGGCGCAGCCTCTGGGGCCCCAGGTTTCCCCTCTCACCCCTGCGGCTGCCCCAGCTCTCTATCACTCCTGCCTGCAGGGTTAACGACTTGATACCCTGGCCCAACCTCCAGTGAACCCTGGGCCGAATGCCTGTCTCCTCCTGAGGCTTGCAGCCCCCGCTGGCACCCCACTGCCACCACCAGTCGCTGTCCCCACTCCTGGGGGCCAAGGCAGCTGCAGCCTTTCTGCCTGCAAGCTGAAGTCCCCAACCCAAAGGCTGGCCCTCTACAACGGTTCTCACCACTCTTGCCGCACTGAGCGAGTCCTCGTGCAGCTTCTGCACATCCTAGTCCCCTTCGTGTCCTGGACTCGGCTTTTTCTGACTCTTCTCCGGAGACACCACCCAGACCTTGAGTTTCTGGAGGTCTTTGCCCAGGCCCCATACAACAAGCAGCGCAGCTCTGTTTTACGTTTTGGGGAACAGCCGTGTCCCTGAGGTGACACAGTCCATCAGGGAGCAGGTTTGGGAAGGGTACCTGTCCTTTTCACCCCCAAGTGTGGCCTTTGCTGGAGAGCTCTGTCCAGACCCCCCGGGGTACCAAGGCCTACATCCCAGCAAGAGTTGCACACCACGCCCTGACCTGGAGGTCGCTGCGAGTCCAGGGAGCCAGGGCACAGGGCTTGTGACGCTGCACCTGGGTCCTGGACTTAAATGACAATGTTTCAGGTCCTGTCAGACCCTGCATGTTGATCTTTGCTGCTAAAATTTTGGTTGCCTCTGAGATATGCAAATCCTCCATTTAAGAAGAGGAGGAGGCCAGGTCGTAGGAAGTGTGACTTGGGGAGGGGAAGCAGACAGGTGGCACTGGGATCAGGAGGGGCCTGCCCTGGGTTGCGCACGCTAGAAAGGGCTATGCTGACCCCCCAGCCCCTAGCTGCTCCCCATGGGGGCCAGGCTATAGGGCTGACATGTGCATGCTGGAGCCTCCCCTCTTCTAGCCTGTTCTCTGCATGCCTGGGACCCCGGATTGGGGACCTTGGAGGTGGTCCTGGACCTGTGACTACAGCTTGTCCCCTCAGGGGGGCCTGAGTGACCCACATGGGCACCCTCAGCATCCAGATGGCCAAAGGGGTCCCTGGGGTGGGGGGATGTGGATGGAGCTCGGAGGGTCGCTTGGGGGTCCACATGCAGGCACATGACCCCAGTGTCACCGGCTCAGGGTATGGGTGTGGGCTGGCCCTTTATCCTGGGCCACCACATGAGAAGAAACCAGAAGTCTGGACTTCAAAGCTGCCCACAGGTCACTATGAAGGGTGAGTTGTCAAGCACGAGGCTGTTCTAATTGCTCATTAGCTTGATTTCTAACCTTTCACTATTAGGCTGATAATATTTCAAAATTTCCTGGTCCTCCCTCTCAGGTGTGGTCATCTCAGTGGAGAGCTGGGCTCCGGAGTCGGGGTGCCTGGGTGGCAGTCAGGTGACAGTGACGGGCCAGCTCTGGGGGAGGAGGCGATGGGGATGATGTTGAGAGAGGCACTGCGCTTGCTCTTCTGTGTCTGGGCAGGGCGGGGTGGGCAGGGAAGGCCTCTGCGAGGCAGGAGAGGGCTTCAAGGGCCAATGGCAAAGTTTGGGCCCAGGGGCCGGGGAGGGGGGGCTGGCACCTGTCTCCCAGGGGTGGCTGGGAGGGTGGAACTCATTCTAAGGGAGGAAGCGGACAGGTGAAGGGAGGTCAGAACATCAGTCTGCGGTCAGGGCAGCCTTTCTCTTTGTCTCCAGCTAAGGTAGCAGCATACGCGTCCCTCTTCCACTGCCAACCTCGTCCCGCAACCCCACTGGCCTTCCCATCTCTTCTCCCCAACCTAGGGGAGCCCGAAGGAGACCTGGTCTCCATCTTGTTGCTGCTGGATGTGACCATCTTGCAGCTGGTCTGCAGGCCCCTCATACCTTCAGGAAGGATACGGATGCAGCCCTAGGAGACAGTGGGTTCGGTGCAGTCTCTGTAGGGACACTTTTCCAAATGCATGGCCCAGCCACCGCAGGGCCGTCAAGGGGCCATGGCGTGCTCCCCAGAGTCCCCATAGCACCTGCGGGAGTTAGGCACCCATAGGGCCGGCCCCTGCTTTATCCTGCTCACTTGGCCCAGGACCAGCGGCTGCCCAGCACCTCCTAACCACCTCTGGTGCTGCCCCTGCCTGCTCCAATCCCTGCACCTCATCTTGGTCTAAGGACTTCTCTAGCTTTAGGACTTGAGGGTAGACATTTCCCCAGTGACAGCAATGGCAGTGGCCAGTCGGCCCCCTCAGCAACCCCCAGGAAAGGTCTGGTCTCAGCCCTTGTCCTGGGGGACCCCACTTGGGGACCACGCTCCTCCTGTGTGGGGCCCTGCACCAGTGAGGTATTAGCCACCGAGGCCTCGTAACAGTGCCCTGGGGCGGGGGCATCAAGTCACACGAGCCCCAGCCCAGTGTGTGAGCCAGGGAGTGGGGCTCCACAGGGCCAGGGTCACCCTGGGCCCAGCCGCTCATGCCCATTGTCCAGGCTGGCTGCCCCTGTGCCCATGAATTGATAATGACACATCCCAGGCCAGGCCATGCGCCGAGGGCTGGGCTCCCACCAGGGTGTCCTGGTAACTGGAGGACAGTAGCCAGGATTGCTCACCTGAACACAAGAGCCTCAGTTTCCACCTCTGTGAAATGGAGCCAGACGCCTGCTGGGTACGGTGAGGAAGAACCGAAAGCAGAGGAGCGCTTGTCCCTGGGCTGCCCCACAGCCCTGGGAGCAGAACCCACAGCCATACCAGAGTCCCCCAGCATGGGGCAGGGGCTTGGTGCCATGAAGCGTGAGCCAGCAGCTGCCTGGCCAGGAAGGCCACAGAAAACTGCCCCGGCCCAGGCACCTGGCTGTCGCCATGATGGCCGCTCCTTGGTCCTCTGCTTACTGTGCGCTCCAAGTCCCGAGGCTTCCACACCATCACATGTTGATGGCTCTCAGCTCTTTCCTGTTCTAGCCTTCCCTGTGGCCTCCGGCTCTGACTTCCTGTATGACAGTCCCCACAGGCAGGCCAGCAATCCAGAGCTCCTTGTCCCACAGTGCTGATGCCCCACATCTGGGTGACTTCGCTTTGATGGTGGACCTCAAATCTGACTGACCTTCTCCAGGGATCCCCTGCCCCCGGTCCTCAGGACCAAGCCACATCACCCTTCGCTGGCCTCTAGACCTGGGCACACACCACCTGGTGGCACGAGCCTTGGGCCACCATCTGCCTCACCTCCCCCGACGGGGCCCCACACCAGCACCTGCTGCTGTCCCCAAGGGGGGCTCACGTGGAATCCCCATGTCTGCCCCTCTACCCTCACTGAGGGCTCACTCTGCGGAAGGCACATGGGCCCCGCCGACACAGGCCACCAGCCGGTGTGCACGTGTGGGTCTGGCGGCCCCGTGCTCCTTGCTAGTGATTAGTTTGGGAACGATCATGAGACCCAGTTTTGACCAGACAGGAGATATCTTGGGAGGCTTCAGGGCTGTAGGGACAGCAGTTCTCCTCTGGATGTCCTGGTTGCATTTCCTCGGAACCCAGTCACTCTCAGTCTTTGCACTGGAGAGACACCCAGACCCTCTCCGGGGACAGAAGCTGCACGTGGCCAAGTGGAAAGAGAACCAGGCTCACCACTGAGAAACGGTGGCAGCGAGGGTCACCTTGGGGCTGGACCTGCACTCTTCTTCTTGTTCATGAGAGACCATGTCTCTGCCTAGACTTGCCCAAGTAAGGGTTTTATGTTAGGACAGGGGCCTTCATGGGGTCAAGAGATCGTAGTTGATGACTACTAAGGGGGATGATAAGTCTCTTTCCCTATCCTGCTTCGCTAACAAGGGACTGTGTTCTCCCCTCACACCCCTAGACTTATTGCAAGGATTAGGGGTGCCACGCCAGTAGGGAGGACATCAGGATATCTCCAAGGGTACGAATGGCCACTGACCCCCATCTTACAGGCAGCAAATCCCTTAAAACCGGAGGGAGAGAAGTCTAAAAAAGCCAATACTCATGGGAAATCACCAGCCCTTACCTATCCCAGTGAAGCCATAAAAATTAATCCTATTCTTTTGGTAATGGACCAGTCTGGTCATCAACGCTCTGCTCATTTGTTCCGGAAGCTGAAGCTCTTTCCTTATTTTCTCTTGCTTTCTAACTCTGCCTAATAAATGTGTCTATGCCCCTCATTTACCTGTTCAGAAATTACTTTTCTATGATGAAAGTTGATGAAGCTACTTCTTGGGGCAGCAAGTTGGGGCAGCAAGTCAGGGACCCTGCTCAGGTGCTGTACAGTAACATGCCAATTTTGTGATTTCTATCTGAATAATTCTTGTTGCTGGGATCCAGCATCTGACACCTGCAACTTAAAGGAAGAGAAGTTTATTTTGGCTCATGGTTGCAGCTGATGTTTGGCCAGCTCCAAGGCAGCAGTGGCATGATGAAAAAGACCTGGCCAGATAAAGCTGCCCACTTCATGGTGGCTGGGAAGCGGAGGGAACAGGGAGCAGCTGGGGAGGGAGCCACAGCCTTTGAGATCATTCCCCCAGGGACCCACCGCTTCTGACTAGCCCTGACCACCTAACAACACAGTCAGCTACGAAAGCATTAGGTGGTTGGTCCGCTGATGAACACAGACGGTGTCCCCATGATCCAATCACCTTTCCAACACATGAGGCTTTTGGGGGACTCCCCAGATCCAAACCATAACATCCCACTCCTGGCCCCCAAAAGACTCAGGTCCATCTCTTTATGCAAAATTCATTTAGTCCATCTGTAAGACTCACCAAAGTCTTAACAGTTTTTGGCATTGCTAAAAAGTCCAAGTCCTCTGAAGTAGGTTCTTGGCTGTGAGCCCCTGTAAAAATAAAAATGAGTGTCAAACTCTGCTGCTACACAATGGCACAGGGCAAACATTCCCCTTGAAAAACAGTGAGATCGGTGGGGGGGGGGGAGAAGGAATGGAACTGAATCAAGATCAAAACCCAGCGAGGCGAACACTAACTCCTGTAGCTGTGCGTCCAGTACCTGGGGCAAGCTGTGCTGATGAACT
>RJWM01021359.1:21314-35726 GCA_004363535.1 Dasyprocta punctata | reverse complement strand
TTCTCCTCTATGCTGAGAATTCCCCAGTTCTCTGGAGATGTGCCAACTGAGTGACCCTTGGAGTGTGGGGTGTGCCATGCTTTTAGCCCCAGGATACATCCATCAACCCAGAAACTTGGCTTGCAGTTGTTTAGCTTTTAGGGCGGTCCGGGGATTAGCTCAATCTCTGGCTACTCCCCCCTCCCCCACCAGGTCAGGGGGTGGGGCTAGAATTTGCAATTTTAGTCACAGGGTTGGTTCCCTTGGCAACCAGCCCCCATCTTTTTAATCACCACGTTAGCATAAAAACAGGTATGATTATGAGTAAAAAAAAAAAAAAAAAAGACTCCTCTCACCTCTATCATTGAGGAGATTCCAAGGGTTTTAGAAGCTCCTGTGCCAGGAACCTGGAAGAAGCCCTAATTCTACTTCTCACCATAAGACAGTATCACAAGTTTTCATATTTTCAGGAAGCCCTCTGTGCCCCTTTGCGGTCAGCCCCCCACCCCATGCCGGGTGACCACCAGTCTGTGTTCCGTCACTGTGGCGTTGCCCTTTCTAGATTTTCACATAAATGGAATCATGGCGAGGTCTTTTGTGTCACTCAGCACAGTTCTTTAGAGACACTGCCCTGCTGCCGCGTGCGAGGATGGACCATCCCTTTTCAATACTGCATCGTATTCTGCAGCACAAGTGCATCTCATTTTGTCCACTTGCTAGTGGATGGATGTTTGACTTGTTTCTGCTTTTGGATTAATATCAATAAAGCCACTGTGAACAGTCACATAAGAGTCTGCATGTGGATATTTACTGTCTTTCTTTTTCTTTCTTTCTTTCTTTTTTTTTTTTTTTGCGGTACCGGGGATTGAACTCACAACCTCGTGCCTGCCAGGGCAGGCGTTTAAGTCACTGAGCCAAACTCCCAGCCCTGGTTTTTTGAGGCAGGGTTGCACTATGTAGCTCAGGTTGGCCTTGCGCTCGCGTTGTAGCCCAAGCCGGCCTCGAACTCACAACGCTCTTCCTACCTCAGCCTCCCGAGTGCTGGGATTAAAGGCGTGCGCTACCATGCCCGGCTGGATATTTACTTTCATTTCTCTTGAATAAATTGCCTAGGGGTGAAATTGCTGGGTCAGATGGTAAGTGTGCCTTGAATGTTTTGAAAAATAACTCTACTATTTTGCATTTGTACTAGTAGAGTACAAGAATCCACATTCCTCTACTTCCTTATTAACACAGCAACTCACAATTCTGGTCTCCAGTCTAGGCTGTGGATGGACCCTTGACTGGACTGGCCATCTGTGAGGATCTCAGGCTGTCAGGATGAAGAAGGCCTCCCGGAAACCTTCAGTTGGCCTGGAACTCAGTATCCTCCTGCCTCATCCTCCAAGTACCTGAGATTACAAGCATGAGCCACTATGCCCCAACTCTGTGTAGTCATTTTATAATGGTAGAAGAGAGGCCCCAGAGGGAAAGGGGCCTGTGCTAGAGAGAGCTGGTGCTATGAGAGCCAAGAGGATGCAGTAAGTAGAAGGATTTTGGGGTCAGACCAGACCTAGACTCTAATCTTAGCTAAATTATTCACTTACTAACTTTTCTGTAAGACTTCATTCTTCCTTCTGTAAAGTGGGTCAAAACCAACCTCATAGAGCAGATTGGGAGGACTAAGCATTTGGAGTTTGATAAGCCTAAAAATATTTATTGAATACTTGCTATGTATGAGCCACTGTTCTTGGTGCAGGAGAGATAGCCAAGAGTAAGATAAATACAACCCCTGTGCCCACGGAGGCTTCTCCGTGGCAGGGCGGGTGGATTACAAGTCAATATTTATAATCAGTGGCAATGCTATTTGAAGGAGCTGAATTGCCACCTACCCCAGACAGGGTGGTCAGAATGTGTGGTGGAGGAAGTGAGATTTAGCTGGAGTCTGAAAGGCAGGAGGGGCAGAGCCTTGGGAAAGTACAGGGCGCTGCTCAAGGTGTAGGAACAGCATATGCAAAGGCACAGAGGTTGCAAAGGACGTGCTGTGTTTCTGGCACAGATAGAAGAGCAATGAGACCCTGGGTCAGAGATCAGAGAGCTGGTTGGGGGGTGGTTTATAGAGAAACACTAAAGAAGGGGAACAGGATCTGGTTCTGCTGAGCTTGGAAGAATTTGGATTTTACATAAAGAGCAGATTTATTTTAGACACAAGTGAGGGTTGGCTATTATTATTCTTCCTTTGAGTTCCATCACTCAGGGCTCTTAATTCCCAGTCTGAGCATCTCTCTAAAACCCCAACACGGGCAGGTGCAAGACTGGGATCTGCAGCCAGCTGAGCCAGGCCCCTGCCCCGACCTCTCAGGCAGGCCTGGCAAACCCTGTGCCACCAGCTGGTGGGTGAGGGGTGGGTTCCGGGTGGATGTGGGGCGGGCTCGAATGTGGGGGGACCATCTGCTGTTCCCTATTGTCCATCAGCCCATTGTCTGTTCCGCTCCCTCTGCTCGGAGGACAACAAGTGACAATGGGGGAATGCGATCTTTGGGCTCCTGTTTCCAGGCCTGGCCCCTCGCCCTCACGATGACACCAGGAGAACACCCCTCCCCCCCACACCCATGGGGGAGGCAGAGGCTCTGCCGGGCGGGAGGCAGCACCACAGGCTTCCCTCGTCATCTCCCTGGCAACCGCAGCTGCCAAATTGTTGGTTGGAGGTTTTTTTTTAGCCTTCTGGGTGGGGGTTTTCTCCTCGAATCCCCCTGAAGAACGGGGTGCTCCTGAGGAAAGATCTGCTTGTCACCTCCCGAGGGCCATCACGTCCTGCTGCAGGGTCCACTGACTCCTCAGAGCACCTGGGAGCCCAGTGCGGGGATCAGGCCAAGTCTGACTGAACCATGCTGAAGGCACCAAAATAAACTCCAATGACATTTGTGACAAAGCATCAATGTTGTCTTCCTCCCCCTAAATCAGAACATTGTTAAACTTCCTTGTGGACATTTTGTGTTTTGATATTGTCTTCATTCAGATTTATATAGTGCAAGGGCAGGGGTGGGAGAAGTGGGACCCCATATTTTGCTATTGTTTAGTATCCCTAAAAGACCAGCACTAGAGTGGGGAGGGAAAGAGACTCTTGGACAACCACCCAGCTACCCAATCATCCATCCGGAGTGGAACTCACATCTGCTTGTGTGGTGGCTTTGTCTGCTGTCTGTTGTTCCAGAAGCCAAAGGGCCCAGATAATGGTCATCGTAACCAGTGTTCATTGAGCATTTACTATGTGCCAGTAATTGCCTCATATACATTTACTTCCTTAAACTTTATGGATACTGCTATTATCATGTCCATTTTATAGATGGAAAATGGAGGGGCCAGGGGTATAGCTCAGTAGCATAAGCGCCTGCCTGACAAGCACAAGGTTCTGAGTTTGATTCCTGGTACAAAAAAAAAAAAAAAAAAAAAACAAGAAAGAAAGATAGATAGATGAAAAATGGAGGTGCAGAGAGGTTACGTGTAGCACCCCAAAGTCATGTAGCCAGCTGGCAGCAAAGTTAGGATTTGCAGCTGGGGAGCTTAGCACTGTATGCTGAGCTCTTCTGCATTCTTGTGTTTTTTATAATTTCTTCTGCCCAGACTCTGGGTGGGCTCCCAGACAGCTCCTTTTGCTGGAGATGAGCCCAGCTCAGCCCTCACCCCTCTAACCAAGGCTAGAATTCTGGGAGCTAAAGCAAAGGACCCAGCGGCACCTCCCAGTGAGCTGGAAAACGCTGAGTTGGAGAGAGACAGACCCATGGTTGTGTCCCGACCCTGTTTAGCTTAGCTATGTGATCTTGGGTAAGCTGCCTCTCCTCTGAACTTGCTGTCCCCTTTGTAACTGGTGATAACAACAGTAGCATCTACACTTGGTGGATGCAGAACTGAGTTAGAAAATGTGAGGACCTAGAACAGTACCCGTTCCTTAGCACGTGCCCACCAAGTGTCAAGGGGAATGACTATTATTGCTCTCATCCCTCCCTTTGGCGTGATCATGGGGATCGAACAATGTGTGAAGGCACTTTGTGTATGGAAGACAATTGAACAAATGTCACGGCTTGGGGTGACTCATATAACTACGGAGAGTTCAGTCTGGATAGCAGGAGGGGGTGGTGGCTGACATAGGAGCCATCCCTGTGGCATTCGGAGCCAGCTTGATGGGACGGTAGTGAGCATTCTGGCAGGGAGGAGGCAGAGGCAGGCTGCTAGTCCATGAGTCAGAGGAAAGGGCCGGACCCAGAACCCTCATCATTCTCCACTTCCTTGCTGGACCTTAGTTTCCCCATCTGCACTATGGGAGGTTAGGGACTGGCTGATTTTCAAGCTTCCTCATCCTCACTTTGATTTTCTCCAAGTGTGCTAAGAGGATATGGAAAAATGAAAATGAGAAAGAGACACATGATGTGGTAGATTGATGGTAAAAATGTGCCCAGTTCTTCTCTCTTCTCTGTAATCATGCCATCTACCAAATGACTTTGCAGTTTGTTCCTCCAAGAGGTTGAGCATATTTCCCCAGTCATTGATCTGGCTGTCTTGGTGAGTTGCTCTGCTAGTTCCAAGCTGAGGCCTCGAGGACCTCAGATTTCTTTTTGCCCTCTCCTAGGCCCCTGGGAACCTTGTCACTGCCATGTAAGCAATTCTGGGCTCGCCTGTTGGTAAGAATGACAGACATGGCCCAGAAACTTCGGTCATCTTATCTGACAGCCAGTCAATTGTCAGACTAGTGAGTGAGACTGTTCTAGACCACCCAGCTCCCAAGGCACCCACCAGCTGTCAGCAGACACAGGACGGGGACAAGCTGAGGGCATCCAGGGCTGGTCCAGAGCAGCAGAACCACCCAGCTGATCTGCAAGTTTGGGAATACACTGAAGATTTGTTGTTGAGTGTTAGAGAAATTTTGCGGGTGTTTGTTACAAGCCACAATTGGGTTAATAGGTAACTGACACAAATGGTCAGTGGGAAGAAGTGTGCTTTTGATTTTGCATATGTCCTCTGCTGGGAACTCTTTGTTGCTCTCCTGTGGGAAGCAGACAGGTTGGGTCTATTGCAATGGCTAAGGGTAGAGATCATTCTCACTGTGTGACTTTGGGTAAGTCCTTTAGCAGGAAGGTCTCTGTTTTCTTTTAATCTCAATGATTGTAGACCCTACCTTTGGGATGGTTATGTGGTGTATTAGTTAATTTTTTCATTGTTGAGACACAATACTCAATACCCAAAATAAAAGGAGGAAAAGTTTATTTGGCTCCCATCTTGTAGCGGCTTCAGTTCAGAGTCGGCTGGCTCCAAGACAGGGTAGCACGGAAGACAGACACTGAAGAGGAGAAGCAGTTGATGGTAGGCAGAAGGCAACAAAAGTGGGCAGAGGCTATAGCTCAGTAGCACAGTGCCTGCCTGGCAAGCACAAGGTCCTGAGTTCAATTCCTGATACAAAACAAAAACAAAAAGGCAGCAAAAGTAAGCAAATGACAACAATAGCAGTTTCTTTCTGAACTTTTTTATTCTATTCAGGCTACTTGGCTTGGGGCAGGAACCAAACAAATCAGTAGACTAATTTAGTATCTATACACCCTTAATCCCAGCATCCCACAGTCTAGATCTGGCCACCTCTGAAAAACCCAGGCATGAGGCTTTGGGGGGACATCAAGACACAAGCCATAACATGGATTAAGTGGGTTATTACATAAATAAAGCACTTTGCAAAGCTATACCTATGGCATTTTATGTATATTCAGTCTCAGATAAGTGGGGTGAGCTTATCTGAGGGTGTGAGCTTGGACCCTTTCTTTCTTTCTTTCTTTTTTTGGGGGGTACCAGGGATTGAACTCATGACCTTGCACTTGTCAGGCAGGTGTTTGTGCAACCCCTAGCCCAAGCTTGGGTCCTTTCTAAGCTGCCATGTCCTGATGTGTACCAGGGATCCTCACCAATGAGATCAGGTGGTCGGGGGCTTGGCTCTTTGCTGACACAGGATGTGCAGGAAGTCTCATTTGGGAGAGGGGCCCCTACAGATTCTTCCTTTTCTTGGTCCAGCTCCAACCAACTACTACTTCTAGTGACATGGAATCTCAGCACAGCCCTCGGAGGTCAGCTCTAGTTCAACTCCTTCCTATTAAAAATAGGAAACTGAGGCCCAAAGTGAGTCTTCAAGATCTCAGTCCTTCTGACCTCTAGCCTGGTGCTTGTCCTCTGATGCCAGGATTGTCATGTCCCTGTAGCTGCACATGTTCTGGGCCTGGAGACTCTAAAGAGCAAGACTCTATATGCTACTCTGGTTGGCAGATGCAAGGACCAGGCTTCCCTGGGTGACAACAACTTTGTGCTGATTTTCCATGCACCCCTCTAGTGTGGATATGGGAGAAGTGCCTAGGAGATGTGGGCATCACCTTGAATGCCTAGTGGGTTCAGAGGTTTAGGTGGCAAGTGACCCATGTGACACACACCTCAATAGAAAGTCACAGGGCAGCAGGGCCGAGACTACTCCCTCTGCACACTCATGGGAAAACAGGTTCAGGATGGGATGCTCAGTTAGGCTGAGAGAGTCAGCCCAGAACCCAGGCCTTTTACCTCGCACTGGGGCTTCCTGCTCAGACTCCACCTTGCACTTCTTCAGGCTCTTGCGTCTTGTGGGGCTGGTTGGAGCCTGTTCTACCCCAGGCCTCAGCCTGGCTCAGGGAGCCTCCTAGGCAGCCCTTCAGCCTCAACCTTGTCCCAGATACCTACTGGGCTGGCTGCAGCCCAGACAGCCCCTCCCAGGTCCTGTTAGGGGCATAGACCCTGGTCTCATGTCTCTGGAGTCTTCCCACATGAGTCAGGAAATCCTGGCCCCAACTTGTCTGAGTGGATGACCCGACAGGTGTTAGCGCACCTGCAGAGGGGAGGGAAGGGGTTTTCCTGGTTCTTCCTGTTCCTTTCCTGAGTCAGCCTTGCAGAGCTGAGGATGTTGTGTGTGTATTTGCATGCTCACATGTGTACACGCATGCGTGTGTGGGTGCAGTGTGAACTTCCTCTACCACCCGTGGGCATACTTTTCATGCATGCTACTAATTCTGTGCATGCTGTGTACACTGCATGGAGGAGTGTGCATGTGTTTGCAGCAGTTCTTGCTCTACTCTTTTTCTGTGTGGTGCCTGGCCTACTCTGGTGTGCGTGCATTTAGGGGTAGGAAGCCCTCAGAGCAGGCGCACCACCATGTACTCACACCCAAGCGCTTCCCACATTATGATGTGCACAGAGGAAGTCTGTGCTTGCGCATGGTGTAAACACACAGGCTTGGCGCTGGGCATGGACTGGGAAGGGCTGAAGGCTCAGCATTGTAACCATATCCTGCCTGGTCCACGAGTTGGACCCAGATGTTAGTTTCTGTTCTTACAGCTCGGAGAGTGAGAGTGGAACTGCCTTAGGGAGTTGAAGCGAGTGGATTGCTTGGGTTGGGCCCCTGTGCCCCTCAGAGATCTGGGCCTCTGCCTCCTCCTGGTATCCACCAGGATACCAAGAGAGGCAGGGCCTGGGGGCCTTTCTGGAACAGTTTGCCCTCAAATCTGTTGGCTCTGGGCCCCCTGTTGGTTTGCAGCATCCTCCACAGAATGTGCCCTTGAACCTCTGAGCAGGGGGCCTTTGACTGCATCTGGCCTCACAGCTGGTCTTACTCCAGCCAGGGATCAGGAACCTGGCAGCCTGGAGCCTGGGCGTTTACAACCAGGACCTGGACCCACATTCCACCTGCCAGGACACCTCCAGGGACTCCTGCGCCACCAGATGGGGTGGGGAGGTGAGAAGAGTAACATCTGACACTTGCACCCAGCCCCTGCCCTGTGTACCCTCCTGTGATCTAGCTCTCAGTGTCTGTGCACACTCCTCACCCTCAGTTCAGGGCTGCCATGGCAACAAGAGAAGATGGCTCGCCATATGCCGCCTGTGGGGACCTCAGTCAGGCCCTTGCCATGCTAGAGATTAGTGTGGGAGGGCAGCTGACTTGTTCTGGGGCAGTCATTGGCCACATCTGGTACCTCTCAGCTCTGGAGTATTTGGAGATAACGAAGCCTAGTGTCTCCCAGGCTGCCGCAGCTGAGTGGACATTGAGAGTCCATGGTTGTCCCCAAGGTTAACTTCTCTGTATAACATCCTCTCTCAGGAAAGGGGCAGAGACTTATTCACACTATAGTGTAAGTGATTAATCCCTTCTGGGAGTGTGCTGGGTTGGGGAATATGTCAAAACCTGGACTTCAATAGTAATTAGAAGCTTATATTAACCCATTAACAGGGAAGATTTTAGGAATGGGAGGGAGGTGTAGGCATATACAATTTGGAACTCAGTTGCTAAGGTACACAGTAGTCTACTGTAAATCTAACATGTCCTTGGTGACTTGATGAGTGTGGGAGCTATCTGGGCCCCATCTGGCCTGGGTCTCTGAAACCTTTGCCTCTATTGGGAGGCTGAGCTTTTCTACTGGGTTTAGAGGCCCCCACCCCTTCCCTGGTTCCTCTACATTTGTTTTCTTTGGAAAAACATTCTCCCTCGGATGCTCTGTGATTAGTGTGAGAAGAGCAGTGACAAGGAGGAGGAGTCGGGATTCCAGCTGGGGCCAAGCAGAGCAAAGCAGGATGGGGTAAAGGAATGGGATATGGGGTGGGAGAACTTGGCGGAGGTTCATGGGGGGCCTGGCATAGTGAGAGTGCACAGAAGCTGCTTAGGAAGGCAGTTCTGGCTGGTCTTCCTCCTCCATACGGATTTGAGGGAGGTGTCTATACCCTACCCAGACCCTTAAGGTTGCTGTGGCTTCATATCTTGTCTCTAGTTGTCCTGGATCCCATGATCTGCCTGAGTGAGGAACCACCACCTGCAGACTCTAGGCAGGCCCCCTAGGCCTTCTCCTCCCCAGGTGACGGGTGCACAGGCAGAGAGTAACCCACATAAATCGAGGTCGGTGTACTGGGCAGATTCAGGATGCCGGAGTCCTCTGCCTCAGGGGGCCCCAGCCCAATCTCAGGCCCAGGAACTGGGTCAAATCTGGAGATAAACACAGGAGTCATTTGCAAAGGCAGAGCTCACTTCCCTGCCAGGCCAGCAAGGCCCCAACAGCATCCAGCTTTGCCTAGGAGGGAAGACAAAGGAAACAGATATGGGGAGGTGAGGGAGGCCGGATACCAAGCTCTCTCCTCCAATGAGCTCCTTTCTGTGAAATTCTAGCATCTGCAAATTTATTTCTGCCAGCAATTTACCTTTTCTGCAAGCAGGAGAAATCTGTTCTTGTTTATGAGTCACTGCTTTATGGGGAAAATTAGGAACAGAGGCATCTGCAGTTTGGGAATAAGACAGGGAGGTGAAGTTCAGTGGCAGGGCTCATAAAACACAAGCCTGGGTATAAAATTCAGTGTGGTCTTACTCCCATTCAACCAGAGGCAATCTTTTTTGTTGGCTGGAGGTATGTGACTTTATTAATAGTCACTCAGCACCCTTTTGGATCAAGCAAACACTTTCTAAATGAATAAACTTTGAAAGCTATACTTGACATAATGTCATAAAGTGGAAAATGTGCTGACCATAGAAACTTGTTAAACCAAGAATGTTCTGGGCAGGGATTGAGCACTGGGTCTATAGCTAAGGCCTGGCATCCCTCTTTCTGGGAGTAATGCCATCGTTCTGTTCTCTGTGGGGGTTATTGACACTGGAAGACCACCTGGGGATCCTTTGGGGGTTATCTTCCTTCCTGATGAGTCCTTTGGTCAGGGACTTAGGCCACACTACTTGGTAATAGAATCCTCCAACTATCCCCCAGTAGTCACATACTTTCAGTTCAAGACTACATTTCCCAGCCTCCTTTGCAGCTAGCTCTACCATGTGACTGAGATTTAGCCAATAGAATGTGAGTGAAAGTGACAAGGGAGTAACTTCTGAGTTGTGCTCTTAGAAACGACAGGAGTTTCTTTTGCCCTCCCTTTTCCTACTTCCTGATGCTGGAGCCAGATGCCACTTGGGAATGTGGGCATTACTGCCTTACCAGCCCTAGACCAAGTACTGCTGAGTCATCATATGAGAGAGAACTAAACTTTCAATTTGTTTAAATGAGTGCATTTTGGAGCTGGGCATAGTGACACACACCTGTAATTCCAGTGCTTGGGAGGAGAGCACTTGTGAATTCAAGACCAGCATGGACTACATAATGAGTTCAAGGCCAGCCTAAACTACATAGCAAAACTCTGTCTCAAAAAATCAAAACCAAAACAAACAAATCACCCTCCACCAAAAAAAAGAAACCAAAAAAACCAAACCAAAACAAAACAAACAAACAAACAAACAAACAAAACAAGAGCAAGAACAACAACAAACAAAACAAAACAATACAGAACAAAACAAACAGAAGTGTATTTTTGGACCTGTCTCTTACAACAGCTTATTTTGTATCCTGCCTTCTCCATGTAGCAAACCCATCTTGAAGACTAAGCCAAATCCTGTAGTGAGTTAGTTGCTGTAAGGCAGTTCAGCCAGCACTGCAATCAGTACAACCTTCAGGTGGAAAACATGTTAGACCAGCCTTCAAATCCCCACACCCTCTCTTATCAGTTGTTTGACTGTGGGCAAATACTGTCGCTGCACTAGTAGGACTTTTCTTTTTCATCTTTCTTTCTTTCTTTTTCTTTCTTTCGTTGATACTAGGTTGAAACACAGACCTTCACATAGAGCTACCTCTGTAGCCCTTTTTCACTTTTTATTTTGAGACAAGGTATTGCTAAGTCATTAAGTTGCCCAGGCTGAGTTTGAACTTGTGATCCTCCTGCCTCAGTCTCTCAGAGTGCTGGAATTATAGGCCTGTGCCACAGGGCCTGGTTACCTGGGAGGATTTCAACTAGAGATGCTTTTCACATGGCTGCCCAATTCTACATGCATATGTAATTGAAACAAAAGTTGTGTGGAACAAAACTTAACCATCTGACCTACACAGTGTACTCTGATATTTTTTATTCCAGTGGTTCTCAAATTGTGGTGAGAGCATTAGCATTGCTTGAGAACTGTTGAATCAGAAGCTGTAGGCAAGGGTCTTTCTTTTCTTTTTTGTGGCCCTGAGAATTGAACCCAAGGCCTTGTGCATGCCTGGCAAGTGCTGTACCACCAAGCAATATCCCCTGCTGTAGAATATGTGCAAACAAGACTTTGTGATACAGGGAAAGTTTGATTACCACTGCTACTTTAAGAAAATACTGATTATCACCTACTAAATTCATCTTACAACCCTCTAGTAGGAGACATCACTCTTGTAGACCGAGTAGATATCTGTTTGCCTATCTGTACTCTGACTGGCATTCATTTCCTTTTCTCTGCAACTTCCCCAATTTCCCCATGCTCCAGGGATAGGTCAGACCCAGGCCCAGCTGATGCAGTGATTGGCTCAGGGATGATCACGTTTTCCTTGACACCCAATGAGACGTAATTCTGAGCCTTTTGCTGGAGAGAGAAGTTCCTTCCCTGGGAGTTACAGAGCTGTAGAAAAGAGGCTGGGGAATGTCCATGCCACTGTTGCCACCACAGGGATGAGTCTGCCTGGATTCTGTTTTCTGAAGGTTATGTCCAGGACATGGTGTGGTTCTCGGTGATCCCAGATGAGGGCAGCCCCTGTTTTTTCATTGCAGAAAATTTGAAAATACATCCTTTATCATCTCTTCCTCCTTTCTTATTTCAATCTTTTCTCTCATTCTTGCTGCCTATAATCCCCTCCCAAATAAACTATCTGCACTCATGTCCTGGCCCGAGTGTTTGCTCTCATAGAAACCTAGATGAGCACAGAGAGATTCTTGCTGACATTTGAGCATCTGGATGCAGCCATACCTGAAACCAACCTACTCCTGTACTTTCCAGGTAAGAAGGTCAAAATAATCCCCCCCACCATTATTTATTATATGGATTAGTTTTCTACTTATGCATAACAAGTTTCCTCAGACCTCCAACAGCATGTATGATCCCACATGTTCTGGGGGTAAGAATCCATGTGTACATTAGCTGAGGCCTCTGGCTCAGGTCCTCTCATGAAGCTGTGGTGAAGGTGTCAGCCAAGGTGGTTTCAGTTCAAGTCTTTTTTTGTTTGTTTGTTTTTTGAGACAGGGTCTCTCTATGTGGTGCAGGTTGGCCTTGACCTCGCTTTTGTAGCCTGGGTTGACCTTGAACACATAGTGATCCTTAAATTTGCTTATGCAACCCAGGTTGGTTTTGAACTCATGGTGATCCTCCTGCCTCAGCCTCCTGACTGCTGGGATTACAGGCAAGTGCCACTACACCTAGTTCAGCTCAAGTATTGACTGAGAAAGGATCTACCATTTTTTTTTAGAAGTAATACAGAATATTTTTAAAAAGTAAGAAATCAATACTAGTCAATTTATTACATATTGTTATCTTAGAAGTAGTTGTTCAAGTTATGAGATCTAGGCTTAAAAAATGATCAGACAATCAAACAATGACAACACAAACTATTCTTTCTGATGAACTAACAGAGAATTAGTAGTATAGTTATCTATCTTGCATACTTACACATACACTTACACATCCTTTCTTCCATTTCTCCTTTCCCCTATCCCAACTGTTCTTTAATTTTGAGCCCTTTCTTTCCAGAAAGGATCTATTTTCAAACTCATTTCTCTTGACAAAATCCAGTTTCTGGGCTGTTAGATTGAGATCTACAATTCTTGACTCTCTGTTGACCAAAGGCCACTCTGAGCCCCTGGCCATGTGGGCCTCTAAACAGGGCAGCAGACCACATGGTGGCCGGTTTTCCACAGAGCAAACCAGGAGAGAACAGAAAGGGCTAGAAAGCAACAGGAAGCCAGTCTTTTGGACCCAGAATTCTAAAGTGATATCCTGACAGTTTTGTTGTGTTCTATCCCTTAGAAGCTGGTTACTGGGTCCACGGTGGGGAGGGAGTTGCACAAGGACAGGAACATCAAGAGGGAGCTTTATTTTTTATTTTTTATTTTTTCTTCAGTACTTAGGATTGAACTCAGGACCTTTGCTGAACTACATCATCAGGCCTTTTTAAAATTTTAATTTTGAGACTGTCCTGTTAAATTACTAAGTTGCCCAGGCTTGGCTCAAACTTGTGATCTTCCTGTTTCAGCCTTTTAAATGATGGAATTACAGGCATGCACTACCACTCCCAGCCAGAAGCCATCTTTGAAACTGTCCTCCATAGCCTACTTGGAGTACGAACCCCTGGTCCCATGGTACAGAGCCAGAAAGACTTTGAGCATCTGGATGGAAATGAGGACATCAACATCAACCTTGAGCCATCTCAAAGTAAGCACCCTTGGGGAGACCTTGGAGGTGAGGATTCAGCAATGGTTTTGGTGGGCAGGAAAGGGGAGAAGGAAATGGAACGTGGAGTTCCCTCTTATTATTCAGGGAAACCTGTAGAAGATGATGGGTGTTCCTTTTGATTAAGGATTGCTCATTTTGTGTGATTTTCCCTATGCTGTTATGGTGCTAACTAACCTTTATTTAATGTTTATTCTGTGTTCAACCCTGGACTAAGAAGTTCACTGATGTGATCTCACTTAATCTTCTCTTTATAAGATCAAACCTGAAAATATCCCTTTTTCACAAATGAGGACATTTGGATGCAAGAGGCTGCATAACTTGCCTGAGGATGCACAGCTAGCTGTTTAATGGCACCACTGGAATTTATCAGAGACTAAGCCCTTCCCTGCCAGGCAGTCAAACCGAGTCAGCTCAGTGACTGTAAAGTGCTCATGGGAGCTGGACCATCCTTTCATATTCCTAATATTCTCCTAATACTCTCATATTCTTAATCTACCTGTTTTCTTGTTCTAGGCCTTCAGTTTCTCAACCTCACTTTTCCAGTTACTGAGATTTTGCTGCAGCCAACATTTGTAAACCCCTTTGGGTCATGCCACTCTTGGAAAAATATGGTGCAAGCTGTGGACCTGTCTCCCCACCCCCACATACACAAATCCACATGACTTTAGGGGGCAATTGATTCCTGAGGGGCCTCAAACTGGACTCTCATTGGTTCATCTTGTGTCATATGTCCATCCTGAAGCCAGTCACTGCAGCCTAGTGGACTGGCTGCTCTGTTTGGCCAGCCCTTTAGGGATCACTGCATCGTGTGGTCTTATTTTACAGATGAGTACATTGAAGCTACAGGGAAGAGTGACTTGCTGGAGGTTACACAGCCATAAGAGGCCCAGGTCGCCGGGCGTGGTGGCGCACGCCTTTAATCCCAGCACTCGGAGGCTGAGGTAGGCGGAGCGTTGTGAGTTCGAGGCCGGCTTGGGCTACAACGTGGTGCAAGGCCGACCTGAGCTACATAGTGCGACCCTGCCTCAAAAAAACCAGGGCCGGGAGTTTGGCTCAGTGGCTTAAGCGCCTGCCCTGGCAGGCGCAAGGCTGTAAGTTCAATCCCCGGTGCCGCAAAAAAAAAAAAAAAA
>RJWM01021359.1:7541-21214 GCA_004363535.1 Dasyprocta punctata | reverse complement strand
GAAGTAGCATTTGCCCCAGTGAGACCCTAAAACATCATCTTGAGGAATGTTAATAGATGGGCCATGAAAGTAGAAAGGGTTCTATGAGGAAGCAAATTTGGAGAAACACTAGACTGCCTAAATGAACCAGTTTCTTTACATCAGAACTTCTCAAGATGCTTAACAGGCTCTGTGCAGTGAGCCCTTCAAAAGAAGGATTTGATATGTCGTGTTTCCCAAGCTTGTTTGCCCATAGAGTCCTTTTTATTAAGTGAAAAACATACCAGGGAGGTCAGAAAAGACTTCTTGGAGGAGGCATCTCAGAGTCAAAGATAAGAAGAACGGGAGAATCATATGAAAGTAAAAAAGTATCCCAAATGTACCCCAGAAGAAATCCTTAAATATTATGTGTGGAAAATTTATGTAGGTCAAGACTCCATTGAATATAAGCACTACCACTACAGTTTAGACGGGTTTAGGCAAAAGGGGAATTTATTGGTCCATGTAACTGATTTCAGGCATGGTTGAATCCAGGTGCTTGAACCATACCCTCAGGGATAAGTGTTGTTCTCAAGCAGACTCTTTCCCCAGATGCTTTACGATAGTTTCAACCAAAGCCCCAAGAAGGACTCTCATTGGTTCTGCTCAGCTTGGGTCATGTGCCTACTCTGGAGCCAATCACTGCAGCCTAGGAGATTTGGTCGCCTGATTGGTCAGATCCTTAGACTTCATTGTATCTCATCCTCTCCTTTGGCAGATGGAAATCTGGGGTACCCAGGGGAAAAGAGACCCATGCAAGGACACCCAGTGAGAGTGGCAGAATGGCAACAGGATTGTTCCATTCATGGCTCTTCCTGCTATTGTAATTGGTGCTTGAGGTCAGTTAGACTAGCTTGAGCAGAGCAGAATGCCCTCAGCATTTCTGTAGTGGGTGCTGTACTGGACCCCACCTACAGGAGCCCTGCTGGAGATGAGCCTGAAAAGGACAAGAGCTTGAAGGATCATACAGGCTGCAAGAACAGCTGGTGACTAAGTTGACTGTGACACTCACGGAGTTGGCTGTGGTGGACACAGCAAAGGAACAAACCAGAGGCAAGTCAAGGGCCAGCTCCTTGGGCTTCTAGTGGGATGGATGTAGCAGGACACATGCAAGACCTGAAGTTGTCAAAGTTGGAGTCCATCAGAGATCAGGGGTGCCTCAACAATTCTTCCTGCTCCCTCAGTGTCTCCATCTAAGTGTCACTAGGTCTTTTGACTGTCTAGAAACAATCCACCTCTCTTTGCCTTAACTGACCTCCCCAGTCACTGCTTTATCTGCCTGGCTGCTGGCAATGCTCTGGTAGATGAACTCAACACAGTCATTGCTGCCTTCAACTCTTGTCTTCATCCAGTCTCTTCAGAGCACTTTTAAAAGCCCAAATTAGTTGTCCTTGCCAAAATTTCATTGTAGGCTGGGGATGTAGCTAAGTGCTAGAGTCAGTGCTTAGCATGTGGAATACCCTGGGTTCATCCTCAGCACCCAAAATCAAAATCAAAGCAAGAAAAATGGCTCTTTCATTGCTCTCAAGGTAAAATCCAAGCTGTGACCTCTCAGCATCTCCTTTGCCTCTTCATGGGGCGCTTTCCTTATAGCACTATGTCAAGCATATGGATTTCTCCTTTTAGCATCTTCTTTTTATTTTCATTTTTTTTGTGTGGCACCGGGGATTGAACTTACAATGTCGCGCCTGTCAGACAGGCGCTTAAGTCACTGAGCCAAACTCCTGGCCCTGGTTTTTTGAGGCAGGGTCGCACTGTGTAGCTCAGGCTGGCCTTGCGCTCACGTTGTAGCCCAAGCCGGCCTCGAACTCACAACGCTTCTCCTACCTCAGCCTCCCGAGTGCTGGGATTAAAGGCATGCGCCACCACTCCCGTCCCCTTTTAGCTTCTTGAACAAGCTATGTAGCTTAACCTCTGAGCTTTTGCACACATGCATCCACCTTCTGGGAACCCTCTGTTATCTTCTCCCATGGTCTAAATTCTTTGGCTTTAGTGTACTGTTCTTTTCTTTCAAGAAACCTTTCTTAATTCCTTCCTTAAGATAGGACCTTCTCTCTGGGAGAGGAGGAAATGAAGAAACTGAGGTGCAGAGGAGGAAGGGACTCATCCAAGGTCTTGTGGTTAGTAAGTGGCAGAACCAATTAAGCTCAGTCAATAAATACATATGGAACAGTTATTATGGGCCAGGTCCTGTAATTCCAATGACAAATTAAACCAGGTTTAGAGTTCTAGGGGAGCTCTCAGAACAGAAGAGAAAACAGACTTATTAACAGGAGTGGGAATGGGGTGAGGGACATTGAAGGCCTCCAGAATTAATCTCAAGAAGGCAGGGAAAGTTATAGGTAGGGATGAGGTCCGAGCTGAGAGTTCATGAAAAGATACTCAGGTATGTGTGTGACAATTCATATACTCAGTGACTGTGCACACCTGGATCTTTTGGAGTATTTAGATGTTGGGTTTGTGCATGTGTAAGTAGGTGTTTGTGTGAATTGGCATCCATTTATGTGTATATAGGTGCAAATTTGCATGCAGAAATGTGCTGTGTAGACAGACAGTTACACACATAAATAGGTGTGTTTGTGTGAGTATATACATATGAATATAAATGTGGATTTGGATTGTGGATACAAGTATACAGAGAAAAAACCCCCAAGTATACAGAGATGGTGGAACCAGACTGCCTGTTCAAATCATATCTCTATCACTGATATGTCCAGGGTAAGTTAACCTCTTGGCTGATATGATGGTTTAGTCTTGATTGTCAACCTGACTATATTGCCAGGTGCTTAGGAGATTAGTAAAGCACACTAACGTATCATGAGTATGTGATCTCGGGAACTATATCTGATCCCTGGCCCTTTCCTCTCTGGATCTCTTGCTCTTCTTCTCTATTTCCTGGCTGCGTGATATGAACAACTTTACTTTACCATGTCTTTTCACCATGCCCTTCTGCCATGATGTTTCTGCCTTGGCCTGCTAATCTTGGAGCGAAACGTCTGATACTGTGAGTCAAAAGGAACGCTTTCTCCTTTAGGTTGTGCATGCCAGCTATTTTGTCCCAGCAACGAAAAACTGACTAATACAGAAAATTTGTCACAGAGAAGTGAGGTCATTGACTGTGACTATACCTGACTATGTGGTTAAGAGACTTTTGGAACTAGTTTCCTGGAGAAGTTTGAAAAGTTTTGGAGATGTGAGTCAAAGAGATGAGTTTCTAGTGAAACTCTAGAATGCTGTAAGCAGAGGTTGATGGGTGATTTTCATTGGACCTTGGAAGGCCAGAATGCTGAAAGGAATGTGGACAGTAAAGACTGTGCTCCTGAGGTTTCAGATGGGAATGAGGATTCTGCTGGGAATTGGACTACAGGCCATGCATGTTTTATTCTGGCAAATAACTTGTCTACATTTGCCCATGCCCTGAGACTGTGGAAAGCTGAATTTAAAGGTGGCAGACTAATTAATTTGTTGGAGGAAATTTCAAGGCAGTACAACATTTGGGCTGTGACATGGCTGCTTTTCACCAGACTTATAGTGAGAATTGGGAGCAAAATGCAGAGCAGAAAGAATTGAAAAACTTGTAGTGTGGCCAGAAGAGAAATCATATTAAAGCTGGGGTCAAAGAAGATGTTGCTGAAAAGATGACTGCCATTAAAAAGAAGCCAAGTAATTTGCCCTGGGACAATAGGAAAGATGCCTGCAGGGCATGACAGAAATTGGCCAGACCCCATCCACTGAAGACACAAAGGAGGAAAATCCTAAAGTTATTAGACTTTGTGTTGGGAAGACAGCATCAGGGCTCCCTGATCACTTCAGTCACCCCAAGGAAGTGCTTCCCTGCATTAATTCATTGAGGCACTTAGAGGCTTCTGTAACTGTGATCCAAGAGGGCACAGCTATTGCTCACAATGGCCACAGACCTTGGCGTTTTTCTTGTGATGCTGATTTTGTGGGCCTGCAGGATGCAAGAGTTGTGGGCTTGTGGAGATTTCAAAGGAAGGCCTGAAAATTAGGCAATGTGTTGCTGGATCAGAGTCCCTACAGGGTGCCCCCCCAAGAGGATAATGCATGAAGGGAAGAAGCTGAAGCTGCAGTGGAGATCCAAGAAAGTTGGAGATACAGGGTACATCTACTGAGGAAAGCTTCAGACAGGGAACAGAGTTAGCCCAAGAGATAGGCCATGTGGGCTGCAATCAGCAAACCCTTGAGAGTGGTACTGCCCACACCCTTTGAAACTCACAGTTTGCCATCACATGCCTTGGATACTATACATGGAGCTCTCAGATTTAATGTTTGCCAGGCTGGGTTTCAGTCTTGTTTTGGTCCTATTCATTTCTGTTCTCCTTTTCTTTATATCTTGGGATTATTTAACCTGTTTTTTTATTTTTATTTTTATAAAGCCTCTCAGCTGAGAGTTGCCTTGAGTCTCAGAAGAGATTGTAGACTTGGGCTTTGGAGCAATGTGGGAACTCGAGATTCTGAGGGAGGATTGAAATTGTGATCTTATTACTGTCTTTCTTTGGAGATTAAGTATGGTTTAAAGAGCTGTATTTAGAAGTCAAATTGTCGAGGGGTGGACTGTGGTGATTAATCTTGACCATCAACATGACTGGATTGAAGGATGCCTATGAGATTAGTAAAGCACATTCCTGGGTGCATCTTGGAGGGTTATGGGATGTCACCTTGGGGATTATATCTGGTGCCTGGCCCCTTCCTCTCTGCCTCTGTTGCTCTTTCTCTCTGCTTCCTGGCTACCATGAGGTGAGCAGCTTTCCTCTGCCATGCCTTTCCACCATGATGTTTCTGCTTTGGAGCCAAATGACCATGGACTGAAGCCTTTGAATCCATGAGTCAAAATAAATCTTTTTTTCACAAATTGTGCATATCAAGCATTTTGTCCTAGTAGCAAATGGCTGACTAACGCAGTCAGTTTCTGCATGAATAAAATGGGGGAAAATGGGAAGATCTCTCTGTTTTAAGTTGGGTGCTTGGAAGCTGAGATAAAAACATTTTTTTGAGACATTCTTAACTGAATAATTTATTGTTGGAGATACTTGAAAAGGCATGAGAACAACAGGACAAAATTGGAGGAGATGTGGACCCAGCTGGCATCTAGTCTCAGTGCGATCCTATGAGGAGCTCTGGGCATGAATGGCTCCACACAGTCGTCCCACATTAGGGAAAGAGGCCAGCCCTTGGCAGCAAGTCATTGACTGTGTCCTCCTGGAAGAGGAGCTGTCTTGCAGGTATCTTTCAGTAAGCCTGCTTGGATGGATTGAGGACCATTCCCTAGAAAAGTTGCCAATGATGAGGATGATTTTAGGAGCTGATTTGACAGCAGCAAGAGTTGAGTGTACCCAGAACCTTCTCTACTCTACCACTGAGGTCTCAGAACAATAGCACTGAATGTGCCTGGGCTCTTGTTAGCAATGCAGAGTTGCAGTCCTTTCTCAGAATGGTGGACCCAGACCCTTCATGTTAACAGATACCTGGTCTTGGACAGAAACTATCTTAAGCCACACACTGTGGTGTTGTGAGGGCCAAGGCATAGGAAGCACCTGGAAGAGTGTCCAGCTCCAGTGGGTGCTAATATTATTTGTATCAAGGGTATTATTTATGTTTGCTCACCAGATATGTTTTTTGTAGTGCTAAGGTTGCAGTCCAAGACTGTGCATGCTAGTCAAGCACTGCCCTCTGAGTTATACCCCCAGCTCTAACATTGCCAGTTCCCAGGTACTTAATATGTATAAAAATAAAGTCCTAGGAAGTCTGGCTGCATAAGGTATGGATGAGGACCGTTTTGAGACACTGAGAACCAGAGGGCTTCCTTTCTGTGGCGATTTAGCCAGTTCTTCTGGTTTTACACATGAGAAAAACTTGAGAGAGGAGTGAGCAAGGTGGATAAGGGTCAAGTGTCCCATCTCCTGGGGTTCCATACCCATCCTCCCTGTTCCTTCCCTGTCCTGGCCCAGATCCTGTCTGTCCCAATGTCTTGAGCCTGCCCTGGCCCAGAATGTGGGAACCATTGAGAGATCGCAGATAAATGTTCTCTGGTGCCTGCACATTGTGAAGAGACACAGAGCATGTTCCCTGTGAGTTGTGGTATCCATCCATTCCCAGGGAGCTCTAACTGCTTGGGAGAAGGGTGTGAAATTTAATTTGCACTAATTATCCCAAAGTGAGAGGAGCGGGAAATGAGCTGGCTCTGCACATTCGGCCTCTGCCAGCAGCTCATTCCCCAGGTTGCAGTTTATTTATGTGCAAAGGGGTTGAGGTAGGGTGGGGGTGCTATCTCCATGGCAACTGCATCTGCTGGGATTTTGGGGTGGCTGGGTGAGGAAGGGATGGGTGAGGGCTAAGGCAGACCTGGGACCTGCATCCCTGTGATTGCTGGGGGTCCCTGGCTATCTGATGGTGAAGAGATGAAGGGGAGGAGAAGGACAGAACTCCTTCCTTTTCCTTTTAGGGGAAAACCTTTTTGGAGAGCAGGTGGCAGCTGAGTCCCAGGACACTGACTCCCCCAGCCTGGAGGCAGGGGATGATTTTCCTTGTCTCCAGGATTCCCAGGGTCAGGATGTCCCTCTGAGGCTCCCAGAGCCTAGGCCAAGCTACAGGGCAGAAACCCTGGGGGCATAGTTAGCAAGAAGCACCGGAGGGGGTGCTGTGGAACCCAGGACCACAGTCCGGATGGTCTTCTCTGGGCCCTCTCGTGAGCCATTCCTCAGCCCCATTTCTTTCTTGTCTTCCGTTCTCCCTTATCCCCTTCCTCATCCCTCTTCCTCCCTTCCTTTCCTCTCTTTCCCCTTTCTTACCCTCCCCATAGACTCCTTCCTGCCACCACTAGAGGGCGCCCAGATGCCATGGTCACCCCAAGATTAATCAGCCTGAGACCAGCTGGCTGGGGTCTTGGGGGACTTGCGGGGCTTGGGGGCCTGGAGGGAGGAGGCCCCACAACACCTGGGCTGCTTTTAGTTGTTGGGAGCCAGCAGCAGATCTGGGTTACCCTCGGAGGCTGAGGATGGTCCTTGACTTTGTCCTTAAGGGCTAAAGGGGAGGCATATAGAGGGTGTCGTGTTCCCATGGGACCTGATACAGAAGAACTCGATTTCCACCCCAGCCCTCTGATTTCCTTGAGGTGGATCTGGGAACAGTCGCATCACTTCTTCAAGCTACCTTTGCTTCTTTTTCTGTAAATAGAATCAAGGAACTCCACCTCAGAGGCATGTTGTGGGGCTGGATGGACATTATATAGGAACTGATCTCACTGTAGGTACTCAGATGGGCACTTTCCTCTGCCTGAGGAGATGGCTGGTTAGTCAGTGAATGCATCTGGACACCTATGATGTACTAGGTCTGGGTGACGACAGGCAGTGAGGTGGACATGGTCCTTAGCGTCATGGATCTTTTAACATGGCAGAGAGGAAAGAATTACACATAACTGAAAAGTGATTTTAAACTTAACTATAAATTCTTTTTTTAAATTTTATTTTAAAGATAGTAAAATCCAACAAAACAAGATAGAACAAAGTCAATCAAAACAAAGCAGGAGAATTGGTACACAACTTAAAAGCAGGATACTGGGAAAACAATAGCTACTATAGTATATCTAGTTATCTTCACAATAGTTGTCCATTCCATCAGGTATAGCAAAAATCAAACCAAAAACAAAACAGGATAAAACCAATCAAAACAGAATATTGAATAAAGCAAAACAGTGAGAACAATATTGGGCCTCAAAGACAAGATAGAAGGGAATCCCCCATATTTGCTACATTGCATATTGTCATCCTTCCAAGTGATGCTCAGACTGTAGGCCCCAGGCCTGCAAAATCAACCAAACAATACAACCATTTAGTTGCTTTATGCACCTTAGTTGCTATCAACTTAGCTGGTCCTCCGAACAAGTAGGTTGCTTTTGGGGTGGGGGCAGAGGGAGGTGCTGATTCTCAGCCTGGGTGCCGGTAGGCTCATGGGAGGTGCTGACTTTTCATGGAAACTATTGCACCACTTACCAGGAAGGCTGGCTAGTTGTCTTCTGGTTGGATCCTCGCTGACCCAGCATGGTGGGTTCTCTGAAAGCGCTGATCTTTCTCTTCCTGGAGTCTGCTTGTAAATTCTTAAATAATTGTAAATATGTGCGATATGTGGCCAAAGAGAAGTTCTACGTCCATGGCCCACACACCATGGAGCCCATCTGGGACTAATATTTGGCACAGGGATGAAGGATGAGACAGTTGGTCACATGGAAGGTATGTCAGTGAGCTTTATGTAACCATAATGAAATACCTGAGACAGGCTATCTTAGATGTGAAGAAAGGAGGTTCACTGAGCTCAGTCTGGGGCTCTCTGGGATATGGTGCTAGCTGAGCTTGGCTCAGCTCTGGGGGATCCTCTTGGTTGCATTACATCTTGGCAGATGGCAGTGGGGAGATGGTGTCTCTAACAGGACCAGAGAGAGACAGGGTGGGGCCAAGCGCAGGCGTCTATAACAACTTTCCCTTGAGGGCTAGCAAGGGGGTCCTCTGAGAAGTATTGTACCTTAATCTCTTCCCAATGACCTAAGGACCTCCCAACTGACCCCCCAAAGGTTCTGTCATCTCCCCAGTACTGCCACCTTATGGCCCAAGCTCCCAACACATGGACCCTGGGTTGGGTGCAAACTACATCCCAGAACAGGAGGCAAAAGGGAAAGGTTTGAGGCCGGGAGGGGCAGGTGCACCCTGGGCAGGGCCATATGGAAGGTCAGGGAGGAGGACTGGCTGAAATGAGTGGACAGTACATAGGTCCAGGCTGGAGTAGTTGATACACCAACAGAGGCCCAGCTGCCTTTCAGAGTTCTACCAGGTTCATTGTAAAAACCAGCTGTCTCTGACCTCACTCTTGTTTTCTCCATCCTAGAGAGAAAGCCACCTTGATGTTTTTAGCTGGTTATTTTAGTATTTACACTCACGTTTCTAAATAACATGCCTGTATCCCTTCCTCCTCCACCTATCTTCCTCCTCCTCCTTCTCCTCCTCCTCCTCCTTTAGAGACAAGGTCCTACTATGTAGCTCAGGCTGGTCTCAAACTCACAATTCTCATGCCTCAACCTTTGCTGGGATTACGCACATGTGTCATGTATCACTGCTTCTCAAGTTTTCATTTTTTGGGGTTAGCTCTGATTTTCTTTTCCGAGCAACTTTATTGATGGTGAATTCTTTTTTTTTATTTTAAAGAGAATAAAACCAATCAATATATAACAGAATAAAACAATGAAAACAAACCATAGTAAGCAATACAGGACTTCTAAACAATAGGAAATCAACAATGGTTACTGTAATGCCTCATGTTGTCTCCAAAATAGCTGCAGATACCTTCAAACATGGTAAAAATCAAACAAAACAGAAAAGAACAGAACCAGTAAAAACAAAACATTGAATGCAATAAAGTATTTCAAAACAAGGTAACAGTAAATCCAAAACAGCTACCATATCTTGTTATCACTGAAATAGCTGCCCATGCCATCACATATAATAACACCAAATGTAACAAAACAAAATAAAACCCAACCCAACAAAACAATTAAAATGATACAGGACTTCAAAACAAAACAATAGGGAAATGACAGTGGTTATCACCTTCAGAAGGAGAACCCTCATAGATGCTACATTATGTATTGTTATCCTTTGAATAGATGATAAGACTAGCAGATAGAGCAAACTTATTGAGATACAATTCACATACCATACAATTGACTCATTTATAAGTGTATAATTTAGTGGTTGTTAGTATATCCAAAGTTGAGCACCCATTACTACAATTAATTTTATAACTTTTCACCACTTCAAAAAGACACTATAACTTTTAGCCTTCTTCATCTAATTCTTGCATTGTCCTCAGCCTCTACTAGTCATAGATTTACTTTTTCTCTCTGGATTTGCCTATTCTGACAATTTATACAAATGGCTTATATAGAAGGCAGTCTTTGTTACAAGCATTTTTCACTTAGCATAATGTTTTCCAGGTTCATCCACATGGTAGCATGTGTCAGTTCATCATTCCTTTTTATGGCTGGATAATACTCCACTGGATAGATATACCACAGTTTGTTTACCCATTCATTAGCTAATGAACATTTGTGTTGTTTATACCTTGGAGCTAATATGAGTAATGCTGCTATGATCATTTTTGTACAGTTTTCACGCAGAAAGTATGTTTTCATTTCTTTTTTCTTTTTGTTTTTTCTTTTTGTGGCACCAGGGATCGAACTCACAACCTCATGCCTGCCAGATAGGCGCTTAAGCCACTGAGCCAAACTCCCAGCCCTAGTTTTTTGAGGCAGGGTCACACTATGTAGCTCAGGCCAGCCTTGTGCTCGTGTTGTAGCCCAAGCCAGTCTCGAACTCACAATGCTTCTCCTACCTCAGCCTCCCGACTGCTGGGGTTAAAGGCATGCGTCACCATGCCTTACTTTCATTTCTTTTTTAATTAAAGAAATTTTTATTTTCTCGGTTCATATTTGTACATACGAATATGTTCACTGCTACTAATTAGTACATGTGCTTGACACATCTTAATTCTTTTTATGTTGTCTTCCTGTTTCCCTTCTCCCTCTCTCCATCTATTGGTTCCTTTCCTATTTGCAAAAGATCTGTTTCCTATTATCTATCTTTTGTTTTGTTTTTTAATGTATTTATACTTTAGATTTCTCATATAAGGTAAGTCATGTGAAATTTAAGAATGTGTGTCTGAATGTGTTTCGTTTAACATTACAGATTCTAGGTGTATTCATTTTTCTACAAATGACTCAATTTTATCATATTTTATGGCAGAGTAGTACTTCATTGTGTGTGAATACCACATTTTCTCTATCCATTCTTCTGTTGATAGACGAATAGGGTGCTTCTGAGATTTAGCTATTATGAATTGTGTGCTATAAATATGGGTATGCATATATCACTGTAATATGATGTCTTTTAATCTTTGGGAAAGATATCTAAATAGGAGAATAGCTGGGTTGAATGGAATTTATATTTCTAGTTTCTTTTGGATATGTTATATGTGAAACTAGAATTTTTGTGTATTCAACTTTATGATCACCTACCAGAGAATTTTTTTACACAATGGCTGCACAATTTTATATTCCCACCAACAAGGTATGAGGATTCTGATTCTTCATGTCCTTGTCAACTCTTGCTATTCTCTGATCTTCAGTCATAGCCATCCTAGGGAGTGTGAAACTATATCTCATTGTGGTTTTGACCCATGATGTTGATATTTTCATATGTCTTTGGCAATTTGTATATCTTATTTGGAGAGATGTTTGTTGAGAACCTTTGCATATTTTCAATTAGATTGACTATTGCATATTTAATTGGATTATTTGACCTTTTGTTATTGAGTTCTAAGAGCCCCTTATATATACAAATACCATATCAGAAATGTGATTTATACATTTCCCCTGTATTTCACTTTTTGGGGGCAGTACTGGAGATTGAACCCAGGGCCTCTTGCGATCCTCTTGTGTTAACCTTACAAGCTTGTGCCACCAGGCCAGGCTTGTTTTTACTTTCTCGCATCATGTTGAATCACAAAATTTTAATTTTTTTTTGTTGGTACCAAAATCCAGGACCGAACATAAGTTTTCAATTTTGAAGTTCATTTTTCTTTTGTTGCCTCTGCTTTTGATGTCAAATAAAAGATCGCACTGCCAAATCCAAGCTTATGAAAACTTACCCCTATTTTCTTCTAAGACTTTTATAGTTTTGGCTTTTATGTTTAGACTTTTGATCTATTTTGAGTTAATTTTTTGCATATGGTGTGAGGTAAGGGCCAAGCTTCATTCTTTTTCTTGTGGCTATCTAGTTGTCTGAGTTATGAATATCATTTGTTAAGAATATTATTTCTCCATTAAGTGACCTTAGAAGCCTTGTCAAAGATCAGTTAATCACAGATGTGTGACTACTTCAGGACACTATTTCATTGATCTGTATGTTTGTCCATATGCCAGTAGCACACTATAGCTCTGTAGTGAGCTTTGAAGTTGGGAATGTGATTCTTCCAACTCTGTTCTTTTTCCAGATTGCTTGGGCTTCCTTGTAGTCATATATAAATTTTAGGATTGGCTCTACCATTTCTGAAAGAAAAGTCATTAAAATTTAGATAGGCATTATGCTAAGTCTAGATATCAGTATGGGAAAGAATTCCATCCTATCGTTGACTCTCATGATCCATGAATATAGGATGGTTTTAAATTTATTTAGGTGTCTTCTAATTTTTTAATGTTTTGTACTTTTCAGAGTGTTCATTTTTGTATTGCCTTTGTTAAATTCTTCGTAAGTGTTTTATTCTTTTTGATATATAATAAATAGAACTATATTCTTTTTTTTTTTTTTTTTTGTACTGGGGATCAAACTCACGACCTCATGCCTGCCAGGCAGGTGCTTATGCCACTGAGCTAAATCCCCGGCTAGATCTATATTCTTAATTTTTGAATTATTTATGAAAAATGTAAAAAAATACAATTTTTTGTACTGATCTTCATTCTGTAACTTTGCTGAACTTGTTAACTAGTACTAATCATTTTTAGTGGATTCCTTAGGATTTTCTATGTGCATAATCATGTCATTTGTGAGCAGAGCTAGTTTACTTTTCCTTTTCTTGCTTAATTTCACTTCAGAAAGTTTGTTAAATTGAAGTGTTGAGAGTAGATATCCTTGTCTTTTTCCTGTTTTTAGGTAAAAAGCACTCAGTATTTTGCCGCTAAATATGATGTTTGCTGTGGGTTTTCCAAAGATGCCCTTAGACCAGATTGAGGAAGTTCCATTATATTCTAATTTGGTGAGTGCATGTGTTTTTTTTTTTTTTTTTTTTGGTTTTTGGTTTTTTTTGCATGAAAGGTGTTGGGTTCTTGTCAAATATCTTTTCTGTGTTAACGAGATGCTCATGTGATTTTAAAAAAATTCTATTGATATGCTGTATCACATAAATTGGTTTTCAGATGTTAAAACAAGCTTAAGAGTTCTAGGATGAATCTCATGTGATCATGGTGTATAACTATTTTTGTGTGTTTCTGTATTTGGTTTGCTGGCATTTTGTTAAGGATTTTACATCTATATTCATAATAGATAGTGCTCTGTAATTTTCTTTTTCTTGTGTTGTCTTTGTCTGGTTTTGGTACAGAATAATTGTAGAAATGTTCTTATTTCTCTTTCTTTTTTGAAAGGTAGTTTTTCTAGATACAAGATTCCTGATCAACATTTGAAAAAAGCACTGTGAGTGTGTTATTCCACTGCATTCTGGCCTCCACTCTTTCTGAAGAGAAGTCAGCTGTTTACCTTATTGGGTTCCCTTGGAAATGATTTATTTTTCTGTTACATTTGAGATTTTTTTCTGTTTTTCTTTGCCTTTTGACATTTTTGTTACTTTGCATTCACCCTACTGATGTTTTTTTGGTTTTTGTTTTTAGTTTCTTTCTTTCTTTTTTTTTTTTTTTTTTTTTTGCGGCACCAGGGATTGAACTCACAACCTCGCGCCTGCCAGGGCAGGCGCTTAAGGCACTGAGCCAAACTCCCAGCCCTAGTTTTTTGAAGCAGGGTCGCACTATGTAGCTCAGGCCGGCCTTGTGCTCGCGTTGTAGCCCAAGCCGGCCTCGAACTCACAACGCTCCGCCTACCTCA